>NMRB01001979.1:44493-63230 GCA_002633025.1 Notospermus geniculatus | reverse complement strand
TAAAGCCTCGCTTATGTCGCCCTTACGTACAGTCAGAACTAGTTGGCAACTGATAATCGGCGCGTAGTTGGAACTAATCAGTCACAACTACTAGGTGACATAAGCTCTCGGGCGTCAGCGAGTAACTAGTTGCAAACTACAAATATCCAGATCCAGAAAATCGCACGTGTTCAACTTCAGCACGTTTTACTTAAAATCAAAAGAAATCAGTGTCGACATATTAAGCACTCAAAAGACGGCGATAAACTAGTTCCAGGTAGTTGCGACCGATCGGTATTTTTCTAGTCGGTGGCGACATAAGTTATCAGTTGCAACTTGTTGACGCTATTTCTATCACAGCGTAGGGCGACATAAGCGAGGCTTAACAAGGGCTACTGATGCAGGCCTTGTGACAGTCATAAACACCTGTTATTGGGATCAGCATAAATGTTTGAATCCCCGGTTTGAATAGGCCTTCAATGGACTTACTAAATTAGGGCACGTGATCAGGGTATTGATAAAATGTGGCTAGGAGTCAACTGGAATTGCGGGATTTTATTCCACAGAAAAATCATCATAAATCGTCACAAAGTTGCTCAATTTTGAATTAAAAAAAATCGTATTGTCCAAAAACAGACTGGCTTCAAAACAATGGCAGTTTCAACCCGAAGAAGTGAGTATTAAAAAACATGATATTTTGGCCGAATTTCAAACTTTTGCCAAAAACACAGTTGTGTAATGATTTCAAGTTTTATGGTCTTAAAAGGTGTCCTAGTGGCCCTAGATTATGCGTATGGAAAGAAAACGTGGCTATGAAAAATACTGGGGAAGTTTCGAAATCAAACGATAAACCAAAACTTTACGACAACGTTATTTTTCATACTACACATTAACCAGATTTTGCATTGCATTTTCGGTACAAAAATAAAGTTGTCGTTAACGGTTTCGTTTATCGTTTGTTTTCGAAACCTCCCTATTCATTGAGATATGCCGGAAAATTAGCTGGGCATTTATTTTTGACTAAGTGTGTACAAACGAGCAATGGCTTCTTGAAGCAGCGAATCCAGTGACGCGATTTTGGTTCGAGACGGGGTTGCGATCACCTTTATGGCAATCGGAAGTCATAAAGTGATCGTAGGGGATCGCAACCCCGTCTAAAGCCAAAATCGCGTCAGTGGATTTGATTAGATAAGATAAGATAAGAGAAGATAAGATAATGATAAAAAGGAAGTCAATTTCCAGAGTCTTAGCAATTTACATCTTAGCAAATTTACATCAGATATCTTAGCAAATTGACATAAGATAAGATAAAAAGATAAGATTTTATTAACTCAGACCTTTAGTAAAGGTATAAGAGTGCATGAGTTGAACAAGTGAAAATACAACAACAATGAGAAAGTCAAGTAACACATGAAGAAACAAGAGAAAACAAAACAAAACCATCTCAGTTTGAGACGAGGGGGAAGCATTTAAAAGTGCTTCATAATTAAATAACAGAAAATAGCAATTTTCTTAAGCTTTTTAGATTAAACTATACCCACATCAGCGCCCTCACTTGGTAAACTGGGACACCAAAAACGAAACCACCAAACTTGATAAACGGATAAAAACCGACTAACGACCAGAGGCTGATGTGTGTGGTTTTTAACACAACGCAAGCGTAAAACTTCAGCGTAATAATAACGCTAACACACTAAAGTACGTTTAAATCATCTGGAGCTCGATGGGAGGACCCTCTGGTTGGTGTTTTGAATTTGACAATACTCACATAATTTGCCACCGGTCTCCTAGATATTTTCCTATACTCTGTGAAAATTTCCAATGAATTCGGTTTATCTATCGCTGAGAAAATACATGTACAATCTCGGTCATAAGTTATTAACCAGTGGATATTTGTCAATTACTCCGTGATCCCCCAATATTTTTTCACCACTTTTTGATGCATGATAGTTAGATCATTTGTCCATCATTTGGCATAATGATTTTTCTGATCAGTTGGCTGACTTGTGTTTTACCGCTGTTCGAAGTTCGCCGGTCAGAATGAGATTTTCGGAAACTTCGCAATTCCTGAAAATTTTCACCTGCAAAATCTTCCTCTGTCTTCATAGATGGATATCAGCGTCAAAACTTTTCATAACTTTTGATTTTTTAACTTAAAAATGGCAACTTTGTTGGGATTTTAGCACTCTGCTTTCAAGTCCAGTGAACAGCACTCTGAGATGACCCCTCAAGCTTTANTTGATGCTGATATCCATCTATACAGACACTGAAAGATTTTACAGGTGAAAATTTTCAGGATTTGGGGAGTTTCCGAAAATCTCATTCTGACCGGCGAACTTCGAACAACGGTAAAACCCAAGTCAGCCAACTGATCAGAAAAATCATTATGCCAAATGATGGACAAATGATCTAACTATCATGCGTCAAAAATTGGTGAAAAAATATTGAGGGATCACGGAGTAATTGACAAATATCCACTGGTTAATAACTTATGACCGAGATTGTACTTGTCAAAAAAAGCAGTTCACTTTCTTGGGACACCCCATACATAGGCCCTATTGCCCAGCTTGTGGGATTGCTGGATGTTGTCGTAGCATGTTGTATTGCTACGGGTGCCATAGATGTTGGATTCTTGGCAGGTTTTATGGCCTATTTTTGTGCAATGTGGCATGTGGGATTGCCATTTTCGAGTTTGGAGGTTTTTTACATATGTTCTTCCCACCCGAGTTCTCTTTGCATGATTGCTAGAAATACACTATGGTGTGTAGGGTCGTAGGGGAGTTGGCGGCCGTGTTCTGTTGCCGTGAGGAACAATAGCGACACGCTTTATGCTTGGTAAACACCCGGGATTGCCCCATTCACAGGCCATGCGGTTGTATCGTTGGGGCGGGGTCATCCCTATGTGTCCCGGGTTCTATGCGTCCCGGGTTCTATGTGTCCCGGGTTCTATGCGTCCAGGGTTCTATGTGTCCCCAGTTCCATGTGTCTGGCTCAGTTATGATTAGCCTTGTCCTCATTTTGTTCTCAAGTGGAGTCGACGAACTCATATCTTAAAGCCCCACTGTATTGAATTTGAAAAACGCAAATCATCGCCGCGATTCTTGACGTGAGTGCACGACGTCACGACGTCAGCCGTAGTGTAAAATGTACTGCGCTCCATCTGAATACATTAGAGCTCTCCCTGTCGTTTTTTCTAATGTGTGCTGAAAACTAGGCCTTGATTCTCTGAAGTACGTATCAGACAAGCATTTTGGGGACCTTCTCAAGGCTATGAGACCTCTTTGTGCTCTCTCCTAAGATTTTGAAAATATCGTAAAATTCAATACTGTGGGGCTTTAAAAAGGGCGGCCATCTTGTAAACTGGGGAAAATTGCTTGTGGTAACAAGTTGAAATGCATTCAGCATATCCATCTTCTTATAATGCAGGAGGAAGTTTTTAGTTACTACGACATCACCACGAAACTTAAGAAATATCCCTCTTTTCTGGTCTTGTCTCTTGGTCTACTCTAGTTATGGCGGTAAGTTGTTGTTGTCGCTGTTGCCGCTTTATCCGGAGCACCTCACGTCGTTGGCGTAAGAACAGCGTTTTATCTTCAAGCACTTTTGAAAATGTGAATTTAAAATGCTTCTTATGTTAGAACAGATTTTTGTTAAAGCAAGTTTCGGATAAAACAGCTTTGAAAATATGGGCCATGAGGTCAACTACTAGTATAAGCGCATATTACGTGAATTCTGGGGCCCATATTTTCAAAGCTGTTTTATCCGAAACCTGCTTTAACAAAAATCTGTTCTAACATAAGCATTTTAAATTCACATTTTCAAAAGTGCGTTAAGGTAAAACGCTGTTCTTACTGAAACGTTGTTTCAGCAGCCAGTGTTTTAAATATGTGTTTCAACATGGTTCTGGGAAAGATGCATTGCATAAACACCACTACAGGTGTTACATGTGGGGATGATTAATTTCTTGTGACAGTGCCATAGGCCTGCAAGTGCTAGAATAAAATGCATTTTAGCATTAAAACTGCTCTGAAAATATGGGCCCGGTGTAACATCTGCCAGCGTTCCCCATCTGTGAGTGTTCCCCTTCTATTTGTCTGACGGAATAAGTTGCGACTTGACAATAGTGAACACACAGAAAAACATTTTGATCTACATGTATCTGCCAGCGTTTCCCAAACAATAAGGACACGCTGACCCACAGAAACACTGGCAGATATAACACCTGTGTCCTCTGTCGCTGAGACAAGACAAGCCAACAGTCTCAACAGGAAGTTAGGCCTAAACATAATACATAGTAAATTGGTCAAGTGCTAAAAAACAGAGTTAATTGTCTCTTTTTATGTTATAGCGTTGAAACCCTTTGGGAAATATGAAAGTAAAAATGCGTTTTCGCCGGAGCATTCTAAAATATAATTTTTCCTAAAAACACTGTTTTATCTTTCTAAAATGCATTTTAGCGTTAAAACAGCTTTGAAAATACATGTGTGGGCCTAGGTGTCTAGCATAGGCAATTTTGAACAAAAAATGGTTACGGTTCGGTCTTTTCGAAATTGGGATAGAGTTCGGCGATTTTTATGTCAGAATGTACTTAAATAAGTTTTCTTTCATTTTATGGGCCATTATTTTGTGCTTTTGTATCCCTTTACCGAAAGAACGCCTCGTCCGATTGCCCTGAATATTTTGCGGTTATAATTGGGGTTAAAAGAGAGATGTTTCCTGTTGGTATCCAGCAAATCCGATTATCATTGGGGCGCTACCATTCGAAATCAAAATATACATTTCCCATTGAAGAACCTTGATCCAACTGGTATAATATGCAGGTGTGACAGGAATCAACGTCCTAGGAATGCAAGTCCACCAAACAGTAGCCCGCTATTGTAAAGTATGTAGTCGAATGGTCATAATCTCTATAGGCATATATTCTAATCCCTCGCTGAAAAATAAGACCGGACTTTGATTCCAGGGGGACTTTGATTCCTGTCACACCTGCGCCCGAGCGGCGAAAGTTCGAGAACGACGCCCAGAAAAATTTGGTGCTTAATATTTTAGATGCATTTTTCTGGCATCTGGAAAAAATATCACTTATGTCCAAAAAATAGAGTAGATGGCCCCACGCGCCCACCCCACCCCCATCCCTGATCCGGCCCTGTAATAATCTCTCGTATCAAAAGATTGTCTTCATGTTTTAGGATCTAAATGGGTGTTCCACTCGATACTGTATGTAAAAGAAATGGCTGAAGACTCAGAGGAATCCTCCGTGCTGGACGTACATTCATTGGAGAAAAGTATCCAAACGCTGTCTGCAAGAACTCCTGATGCACGTGGACTTTTGCCACTTGGTAGAGCTGTGCTTGCGGGAAACTTGGATGCCGTCAAAGATCTCATTGATCATGGAGCCGATGTAAACGGAAACATTGGTGTGACTGTGGCGCTCTCCATCCCACTATTAGTTATAGCTGGTCTAGCGAATCGTAAGGACATTGTTGAATATTTAGTTAAACATGTTAAAGCTGGCGCTGACAAGGATATTAAAAATGATAAAGGAAATACTGCACTCTATACCGCATCTAATCTTGGTCATCTTGACATTGTTGGATATTTAGTTGAAGCTGGTGCTGACAAGGATATTCAAAATAATGATGGAGATACTGCACTCTATACCGCATCTAATCATGGTCATCTTGACATTGTTGGATATTTAGTTGAAGCTGGTGCTGACAAGGATATTCAAAATAATGATGGAGGAACTGCACTTTGTACCTCATCTAATCAAGGTCATCTTGACATTGTTAGATGTTTAGTTGAAGCTGGTGCTGACAAGGATATTCAAAATAATGATGGAGGTACTGCACTCTATACCTCATCTAATCATGATCATCTTGACATTGTCAGGTATTTAATTAAAGCTGGTGCCAACAAGGATATTCAAGATAATGATGGAGATACTGCACTCTATACATCATCTAACCGGGGTCATCTTGACATTGTTAAGTGTTTAGTCGAAGCTGGTGCTGACAAGGATATTCAAAATAATACTGGAGAAACTGCACTCTGTATCTCATCTAATGAAGGTCATCTTGACATTGTTAGATATTTAGTTGAGGAAGCTCATGCTGACAAGGATATTCAAGATAATGATGGAGTTACTGCACTCTTTGCCTCATCTGCTCAAGGCCATCTTGAAATTGTTAGATGTTTAGTCGAAGCTGGTGCTAACAGGAATGTTCAAGATAAAAATGGAGATACTGCACTCTATATAGCATCTGAGCAAGGTCATCTTGACATTGTTAGATGTTTAGTCAAAGCTGGTGCTGACAAGGATGTTAAAGATAAAAATGGATATACTGCACTCTATATCGCATCTGATCAAGGTCATCTTGACATTGTCATGATTGTTAGATGTTTAATTAAAGCTGGTGCTGACAAGGATATTACAAATAATGATGGCCGAACTGCGCTCTTCATCTCGTCAAATTGTGGTCATCTTCACATTGTTAAGTATTTAGTTGGAATAGGTGCGAAGAAGGATATTCGAGATAATAACGGCCATACTGCACTCGAGACCGCAGCGGTGATGGGGCACCTTGAGATTCTTAAGTGTTTGGTTGAGACTGGTGCTAGTCTGTCAAATTCCGCGTTGTCTGCTGCTTGTGGATGCGGACATACAGAAATAGTTGAGATACTCATTAAAGCTGGAACTGTTGTTGACATATTGACAGCATTTCCACGCGCGGCAGTGGGCGGGCACACTGATATTTGTAATATTCTCCTGAAAAAGAGTAAGGGATGGCTGATGTTTGATGTCACCTTTAAGGAAGTGGTTGCATGTGGACACAGTGATGTTTTACAGATCATCGGAAATGCGGTGTTGATGAACTCTCTACTGGTATTCCCTGCTATAAGCAATTCGAAAATTTCCGTAGAATCAACAACCGACATCCATTGTTTACGTGTGTTGCACATGGTGGCTGAAAAGCTCAAAGGGAAAGTCGAATATTCTGACGGCATTTTACCATTCGGCCGTGTAATTGAGTACAATCTCATGGAAAGTCAAAACTACAACAGTTCATTTCTTGCAGATGTTGTATCTCTGCCTGACAATGCCGTATGTTCCCATGAAAACATTTACAGCTTGGTAAATACACCGGGTATTGGGAATGTAAATTGTATACCAAACCAAATTGCAGAACGTGTTTCGAAATTCATTGGTCATGTTGGTGATTTAGTACAAACCTTCGTCGACCAATGCAACAAGCAAGGAAAAAAAGTGTTCGGTATTGCTGATACATGTATTACTTTATACAAATGTGGAAGTTCAGCGGAGGGAACGAAGGTCGTCCTCCCTAATGAATTTGATTTCATATTCGCATTCTCTCATGTCGCAAGAGAAGGGGATAAACCGGGTGATTATAGAGATGGATATAAGAAATTTTCTGCCTTGACCTCACCACAAAATCTTAGCGGGGATGGTAGTTTTAAATTCCACATGGGATTTTGCGATCTTTTACGTGAAGTTGGCGTTTATAGAAACGAAAATGTCATATCACCTTTCGGTGTTCCCAAAGGAGGTGGCCAGGCAAACACAATCCTTACGATCAAATACGTTGACCGAATTTCTCATGATCAGCTTCGCGTTTCAACAGACCTTGTCCCCACAGTTCACTTCAAGAATGAATGGCGAGATGAATTCATCGGCAAGACTTGGATGATGGACAAAGATGACCTGAGACAGAGAGGTTTTATGCTTGTTGCAAAGCCACCACACTATCAAAGTGATATGGGAAAGACAATGAGAGCAGATGGCAAGGAACAGGAACGTATACAGTTATGGCGTGTTTCCTTTCCTCATCTGGAGACGGAACACATTAAAAAGCTGGAACAAAGAGTGAGGGATGCATACGTGGCTGCCAAGTGTCTCCGTAACCCAGATGTCTGCCGCATCATGATGAGAGACCGTGACAACATCCTACACACTCCGGATAAATACGTGACTAGTTACCATCTGAAGACAGTCTTCCTCCACAACACAGAAGACTTCCGGAATACTGATAGGAGTCTGATAGAGATGGTCTACATCATCTATCGAGACTTGGAGGGGTGCCTCGCTGAGGGGTTTCTTCCGTTGTTCTGGCAGCCAGAGGTCAACGTCTTCGCCGGAATAAAGATCAACATCAAGAAATCTCTGCGAGTTGCAAAGCTGATGCGGGAGATTGTCGGCCGAATGTACCTCAGGGAAGTCGGCGGTGATCGTGAGGAGCTTAAGGCTGTGGGTGATCAAGATACAGTGATGGGACGTCTCATGAGGAAGTTAGGGCGGCAATGGAGGGTACACGGGGGAGTAAACACGGCAGATGAAGACAAGGCGGTTGGTACTCGGCGCTCGACTCCCAAAAAATCGGCTCTTTACTACATCTTTACGGAAGAAGAGGATAGGTCCGAGCCTAAAAAATGTGAGATTTTGTAAAGGTCTTCATTTTTTGTTATGGCTGGTGACTATGGTTAATAAGCAACATAGTAATTTTGGATGATTCCTGGCCATAATTCAACCGGATGTCAATCTGGCTAAATCGACCACCACCCCTCTATCGACCACTTGGATCCGGTCCCGTTGGTGGTTGATTTAGAGGGGTTCCACTGTATCAGAATAATCAACACTGGAAAGGAAGGCACTGACGAAGAGGACGAAGAGATTGAAACAGTCGTGGACTCTCGGCACTGGACACCGACACAGCGCAAGCAGATGTTTAGGCCTCCTCGGCCCCCGACACCTACACAGTCACCTCTGTCGAGCGTCTTTCACGAGGACGAGTGTGGTGGGATTTAAGGACCAAAAACCAAGATGGAACAGTTAGGGTGGCAACAACGAGGAAGGAGGGGAGAAGATGTGAAAGATAAGGACGAAGAGATTGAAACAGTCGTTTACTCTCAGCACTGGACACAAACAGAACGCGAGCAAATGTTTAAACATCCTCAGTCATCTATAACTATACCGTCACCTCTGTCTGGCATCATTCACGAGCAGGAGTGTGGAGGGATTCTGGAACCAAAAACCAAGATTGAACAGTTAGGGCAGCAACGGAGGGGAACAGGGGAGAAGATTCGGAAGATGATGATCAAGATATTGAAACAGTGGTGTACTCTCGGCACTTGACACCGACACAACGCGAGCTGATGTTAGACATCCTTAGCCGTCACTGTCCACTCTATCTGGCATATCGTGAGTAGTTTGATATTGATGTAAAGCCGAAATTCAGGCTTTGAGAGACATCTGGTGGCGACAGAGCGACAGTTACTCAACAGGGGGCGAGGTTGATAAGCGGTAGTTTAACAACATGTCAATCGTTCGATATCTCTCTCCCCACTCTATTGCTTTGAAACTGAGCTCGGAACGCGTGTTTCCTTGAAACATAGAGGGCCGATTTCACAAAGGGCGTTTAAGACTTAGACGCGTGTAACTTCGTCAAATGCATGGTGGAAGTGTGTGCATTTAGTGAAGTTAAACGCGTCTAAGTCTTAAACGCGCTTTGTGAAATCGGCCCAGAGAATTTAACCATTCTCTTGCCTGCCACAGCGAATACACTATCATTCCTCCTTTAAATGGCAAGTTGCAATTTATTCCAAAAGGGTACATTGTACATATCTGCTTGGATTTTTGTTACTCTGGTTAAAATTCACAAGTGACTTGATATTAAATGATAGGAAGTACTATGGATGAAGTACATGTATAATAAAATCTTTATAATACTTCCATGGAAGTACATACATGTGTAACAATGTAGTACAGCGAAGGAAAATAGATCGTTGTGCACACAGGTGATGGAATCCATACTAACTTTTCCTGTTTACTGATAAAAAAACAGGAAATATATAGCCTATGTTTTTAGGGGCGCTCCACAGCAAGGTTTTAATAAACGTACGATTCCTACAGTGTGCATACATGTACGTGGCCTGTATTGTGTACAATATTCAATGTATTTCAAATTTGTACAATTTTTCCTTTATAAGTACATGTACGTACGTGTATTCTTATCTATGTATTATTATCTATGTAATTGAATAAGTGTATTCATACATGTAAAGCTTGTTTAACTAGGTACTCAGTGTTTGTATCGAAGTATATTTTTCGTGTAACAGGACTATATAATAGTACACTCCCGTGTTTTATGTATGATATCAAAGTTAGATATATAAAGGGTTTGTAAGGGGTAAGGAAGTGCGGCACCAGTGTAACAGTAAAGAATGTCCCCTTGCAAAAGTGTCCACTTGTATAGTTCCATGACGAATTGAGGTTCTTAGAAACCAATCGGCAGAGGTTACAATGTAACAATATGATCTTTTGTGTCCTGGACACCTTTACCTGGGGACGTTTTTTCCTTTCACACCTCTTATACTATAAGTTGTCACATTTTAAAAGCAGTGACGGTTTCGAATGTCAGGGGTCTCTGAGAGGGTTCCCCCATTCAAGACGGCACTCAAGGCGTATAGTGAAGTGAATAAAGACTAGCAAATGTTTTTACTTGAATTTTGCAATACAAATGCACTATGCAATGCTGTACAAATCTGAAGTAAAAGCATTTGCTTGTCTTTATTCATATGACCCATTGAGGTTAATTTATTGATAAATAGGGAGGTTTCGAAAGCGCCCGGTTAGGCCATACGACGACGTTTGTCTATTGTTTGGGTATACCCCTAATGCCTTAACGTTCCCTTGAAACATAAAGAATGTATCCATTCTCTTTTTTTGTCAAAGAAATGACACAGCGAATGATAATGAAGTAAATTATCATTTCTCCTTTAAAAATGGCAAGTTTCAATTCATTCCAAAAGGGTAGGCCCCTATAGTCCATTCCAGATACCTAAGGCAAATCGCACTTGGCTAACCTTGTCAGTTGTGGTTAGTCTATTACTAACAGCTTGACCACAAACACAGCCAATAGGCAAGGTGACATGCATTATAAACTTCAGCTTGTCAAGTATTGTGCAATAGCTCGTCAAAATAGTGAACAGGGTCGTGTAACATTGCAGAGTTCAACCTAGTACCATTTGCCCTAGGTACTATCTGGAACGGACTATATACATAAACATCTTCTTGGATTTCTGGTAAAGTCTGACCCAATCTCCCCGTGGAGCTGTGGAATGCGGAAGAACGCGGTGGTCGACCACACAATCACCCATTAACTTGTGAGATTGTCAACAGCCTATTAGTGATTAGCTCCTTGTATAATTGACGCCAGTCATCCGGACTGCTTTGGCAGATTATTAAAACCGCAAATACATGTCGCATTTCTATCTTCCGCATTCCATTGCTCCACGGCTAGATTGGGTCAGACTTTACTGTGGTTAAAATTCAGGAGTGATATTATTGGTAGGAAATACTATGAAGTAAAGCGGTCCATCCACGTACAATATTATTGCACAATATGAGGCCCAAAATGGGAGTCATGTGCTTCTGCCACAATGGATGGAAGAAAGATTGGCAATAATATTGCCCATTTTGGGCCCCATATTGTACAATAATATTGTACCGTGGAAAAACCGCTTAAAATGAAATTTTTATAATACATGTACTTCCATGGAACTACATAATGTAGTTCAGGGAAGGAAAATACAGGAAATTCTCCATCCAATACATGTACCAATAAACTGAGAATTTCCTGTAATTCGTTGCTGCACGCAGGCGGTGGATCCCATACTGTATCCTTTTCGGAACCAATAAGGAAACTGGAATGTATATGTACGTGGGCAGTATTGTGTACAATATTCAATTTATTTAAATTTATATAATTGACACAATCATAAAGGAATCAAACATAAAGGTTTAACTGTGAACGATGTGGCACCTGAGGGATGCACTTCATGTGTTGCCACCAGATGTCTCTCATGGCCTGAATTTTGGCCTTACGTTATATGCAGGAGTTTCAACTTTTTTTGTAGTGGTGGGGTACATGAATCTGTCAACTTGATGCCTTGAGTTCAATTTCCGAGTATAACTTCAGCTATTTTCAGCGTCATTAGTGTTCCATATGTAAATGTACGTAAGTCTATACAAATGTACACAGATGACCCTGTGCTCTCATCGTTCGTGGGATTCTCATTAATTAAGTCCTGTTGTATCATAAGATCAACTAGTCAGAATTCAACACAATTTGCACTAAACATGCAGAAGGGTCTTGCCTATCATATGGAAGAGTCAGAATGCAAATATGTTGGGGTTTAAAGGGATACTCTCCACATTTATAAAATGACAAATTTGTAAGTTGAATCTTTATGCTTGATTCCTTTATGAAACAATGTATTCACTAGTGACTACATGTACAAAGGTATAGCTTCGTCTTCTTATCAAAAGCGTTTTTCACGTATCGTAGTGTCTAATACTGTACGACTTACATGTAGCTGCAATTAAAACCGGGGGTTATTCGAGTTTTTTAAATGTGTGTCCGTATGTGAAAGTGCAAATGTTCATTGTTTTATCAGTAACTGTTTATATGGAGTGTAACTCCGTGTATAAATACTTTACTTTCGTCTGTCTAACTTCCGCATATTCATGCCAGTAGAGGTCTAGCCTCCTGGAATAATCATACAAAGGATAAGTCTATTCTATTCAACAAAAATGACCAATGGCCATGGTGCCAGCCAGTCATATTGAAAGGCCTTTACCTTGGCCAGCATACATAATGAATTGGTGTTTAAGGTGGCGGGGGACATAGTGCAACGCATCCAATTGAGGTCCGTTTGAAATTGAATTGCACGAATGTGTTACGATCGAAGTTTATTTTGCCAACGAAATTTGTGAGTTTATGTATTGTTTCAGATCTCCGAAGTGAAAAACTGCACAATAATTAACTGATTATGTAACTTTATTCATGAACAATGGCAAGTCCCAGATGAAGTTTTCAGAGGCGATGACGGGTACAGCCGGCTCCAAATGACCGGATTTTAGGTACTGGTGGATGCAGCATGGCGAGGTCTATGGTCGTTCGAGGCCCGATTTTTCAAAATTGAAATAACTAATTAGCAATTGCTTAATTAGTGGCCTGAAAAGGGTCAAAACAGAAAACTGAATAATTTTGGGTGTTTTCGTCTGAAATTCAAAAATCGGGGCTGGAACGGCCTTAGAAGAAGTTTTTTCCAGATCATATTCGAAATCAGATTGACCATCGATCCACGCACAAAAAAGAAATCGCTCGTGAAAATTTGTGAGAAAGTCCGCAACTTTCCCCGCGAGCCCTTTGTTATGGTAATGAAGAACGCGTGTGGAGTTGGTCACGTTCGGATGAAGTCTGTTCAAAAATCATCGACGACAGAGCTATTGTTAGGGAACGGCGTGGCCTAATGGAAAGGCGTCGAAAGAGGTATTGCGCAATACCATTCTGGGCTCAACATGCCTAAGAACTACACTTGTCAAATATTGAAACAGGCTATGATTGTGACCGACTGCGCTTGAGCGCATGAATAAATTCATTCAAATCATTTCCATATTCAGCGGGAAAATACGCCGGGCTAGTCACCCCCGCCGCCTTAATGAAGGGACCTTTAAAGACAGACGAAAGTAAAGTATATGACCTCCATTCACTGAAAAAGATGGCACCAGATTTGAGTGTCTTGATTAACCAGTCTCCCTTGTGATAAAAAAAACCCGGTGGCAGTACGTTGTCCCAAGTTAAGGGTATACCAAAGTGCCAAACTTGTAAATTTATGTCAAGAAGTGGTGTCTTCAAAAGCTGGCATGGAAATACTGTAAAACGGGAACTTTTTGCGGGCATTTTAATTTTGCGGTTTTTGCGGTGTCGAGCTGTCCGCAAATTATAAAGGCGCAGAACATTTTTACCTTGGCAAGTGGGTTATATAATCCCCTCTGATTGTCCATACAAAAGCTTATTGACAACGGGTTGCTGATCCACGGGCAACAAAGACAATTATGATGCGTGCCATGCAAGCCTCTCTCATTCTAAGGCTAAAGCTATTGGAGGTGACAAGAATGGGCGAAGCACATCATGATTGTCTTTGTTATTCATCAGCAACCCCATATCAGTAACGTTTGGCATGGACAATCTCATGGGATTGTATAACCAACTTGCCAAGGTAAAAATGTTCTGATTAATAAGAAAAATAAATAGTGGTTAGAGACAAAAGGAATGAAAAAGAGAAAAATGACTTAGAATTCGGAAAGTGTCCTAATATTTTTGTCCACCAGATGTACAATACGTACAGCGGACAAGAGAAAATAGGGAGGTTGAGATAGGCGACTTATCACGCATCCTTATACGTATACGTATAGAATTCTGTACTGCGAGGACAAATTGTGTGTACATTTCGATCCATATACGTAAAAGGATCTGTGATAAGTCGCTGATCTCAACCTCCCTAATGAAACATGATCGTTTGGATAAGGGTTATAGCAGGGTTTTTCTAAACGTACAGTACGTTTGGGTACCGCAATATTATGTATCAATTTTAACATGTAGTAAATCTAAATTCCTCTTATTACACTAAGTTCGTGTCTTCTCCAGTGTAACAGTACAGCTCCGTCTTCTTATCCAAGTGTTTTTCACGTATCGTAGTGTCTAATACTGCATGACCTTGCTGCACTTTTGACCGGGGTCTTAAAGGGCCTCTAGAGGCAGCTTGCGATTAGGCTACTATCAGTACTGCATGACCTTGCTGCACTTTTGACCGGGGTCTTAAAGGGCCTCTAGAGGCAGCTTGCGATTAGGCTACTATCAGTACTGCAACTATACAACAGGTGGCGCTAGTAACCATGACTCATGAATTGTGGATCTAATTTTGACACTGATGAAATTTTACTTCAAAAATGATGCCCAAAGTTGGCTCCTCATGCACCAATTTTGTGTTAGTATCATATCAATATGCACTAAAAAGCTGCCTCTAGAGGCCCTTTAAAAAGCGGGCCGCAGCGCACACGAGTGCAATTTTGCTCCAACTATGGAGATTTTTGCCTCCTACGTGCAAATGTCATCGTGTGCGGTGGCCGGAGGCAGAGGCAGAGACGGATTTTTTTGCCTCCAACGCAGATCAACATGTTTGAAATGACGTTACGCCGCATCTACAGGAGGCAAAATTGCAATCGTCTGCGGCGGCTGATGCACCGTGTGCGGTGACAGGAGGCTGAGACAAAAAACTCCTATGGACAGGCAACGTCGGAGACAAAATTGCACTCGTGTGCGGCAGGTACATGTATTAAGAGTTGTTTATCCCCCCGCATTATGTCGTCACCCGTTACGTCCGTCCGGCGTTGGCGTCGGCGTTGGCGTTGGCGTCGTCCGTCCGTTAACTTTCCCATTTCCGATCATTTAAGAGAAAGCAGTTGGGCCAATCAAATTGATTTTTTGTATGTATGTGTTGGGTGACCAAAGGAAGGTTCCTTTCGAAAATGACCGCGTTCCGATTTACAATATGGCCGCCAGAGCTGCCATCTTGAAATCATATTCTGTCAATTTCAGGAAGAACCTGCTGTCCGTAGTCTCGCGCAGCCCCTCGGTCATACTCCGAGGTCGTCAGACCGAGGATCTGGCACGGAACGAAATTCTCATTGTAGCGACCTAGTGACCTCATTTCGATGATTTGAAATGAGGTCAGCTTCGCTGATTGGCTAGTTTCAAAATTTGGTGACGTAGGCTGCAGGGGAATATGGCGGTGCCCAGAGAACTTGAAGCGTGAAAATTAGTGAGGTGAATCGCCTCAATTTGTGTTGTCAAGTCAATTTATAGTGTCTTTCATTGGAATTTCAGGCAAGTATATTAATATTTTTTCGATTGGGGAGGGAATTATGCTATAAAAAGTGCAGTAGGCCTAACAGCAAGGGTTACAAATACTGCAGTTTTACTCGCACGCTGAATGGTTTTTGCATTGATTGTGCATTGTGTTCTACGTCATCGGCGGTAGATTGTCCGCCATGATGGTTTTTACAAGCAAAAGGTACCATCTGGACCAGACTCTAAAATTGAAAATTGCAGAGTCTGGTGGCACGAGACTAGCTGTCCGATCATATTAATTTTATGTTGGGGGTGACTAGAGGAAGGTTCCTTTCGAAAATGGCCGCGTTCCGATTTACAATATGGCTGCCAGAGCCGCCATCTTGAAATCAGATTCCCTTGATTTCAGGGAACAGCGTTCCTTTCATCAGTTTGATTAAATTCCATCTGCATGTTGAGGGAAAGTCAACTCAAAATACGTGCGTGGGCACTTTCTGCGTTGCTCTTGTTTTACTTTATGTGTAATTCCTCCTCATTTGTGGGGGTCGATCTGTCTTGGTGGTATTTTGATATAAAACGTATTATTTGTGACATTGGGCAACAAGTGACAAGTTGCACCCTGGTACCGGAAGCTTGCGCAGATCATGTTCCATATGCATGCAACTGCGCAGATTACCCTCGACGCCATTTTGGTGCTCACTGATCCAAAGAAGGCTGCTCCGTCACGTGGTGTCCTCGCAAATACGGTAGTGAATGTGTAACCTGCTGAAGAGGGGAGAAGGAAAAATTACGGTGTTCCCTGAAATATCCTTTGTCAAATCAACGACCTGCCACGCAGGACCCCCGAGTGTTCGAATCCGCACACTATCAACAGTCACTCCGTGTGCAGGTGGTCTAGTGTCGTGCTCACTGTGAAAGGGACTTGGGTTTGGCCCTTTCATTGCCGAGATGCTTTTTCTCAAATTCGACAAATATTTTTTTTTAAACCTCAGAAAGATCTGTGAAGGAATAGACCATTCTCAAATTCGCAGATCTGCGCACTTCCGCCGAAATCTCAACCATACCCTCGATCTGAAACCGGCTGACGTGACGTCTCCATGATTCAGCAATGGTCGAGTCTGACGCAACCTGTCGCATGGTTGTCTGTGTCACGTCATTCAGCTTCAGACGGAGGTTTTGGTTGAGATTTAGTTGGCGGAAGTGCGCAGATCTTTCTCGTTTACGTCAATTTCAGAAGGGCCATGATATTTCCACTTCTTGTCGACAGCCGGCGCCACCGGCGGGGATTGTGTTGTTCTCCAATACCGTATTATTGGAGTTTAAGAGATCACACGCCAACGATAACATTTAGGTTAACAATATTTTTGTTCATGAAATACGTGCAAAAATAGTGTTAACGTAAACGTTATCGTTAGCGTGTGTCTGTATGTACATGTATGATTACATTAATACAATGCGCACGTGGATACCCTTGCAATGAGATTTACTCTACATGGCAGTGCATTGTAATCATATATTCTCCAACACTGGGGCAAAAGGCAAGACTCCGGTATTGGAGAATGACGCAATCACCGCCAGTGGCGCCGCCTATCGACAAAAAGGTGCAATACTGTTGCCCTTCAACCATTACGTACCATTGTGCCCGGTTCGCTCCTGGGGGACAGGTTTCTTGTCGACGTAAATGAAGAAACAACACGTACTCCCAGATAAAGATCCCATGTGAACATTGTTTGAAAAGCCATAATCAAAACGGGCGGGAATAGTTTGAACAACATATCGAAAAAGCTGAATTGGCTGAAAATTACGTTCATGATATGCAACGATGCACCGTCTGTCTCCCTTGGTTCTCGTGATCGTCATCTTTTTGGCGTAGATTTGGTAGTCCACGTTTAATTTAACCCACGTACGCCCATCCGGTGCTGAGAAATTGGCGCAGCCAGGTTGCACGTGCCTTTCATCGAAAACGTAATCCGGGCGACTACCGTATACGGTCCCGACCACAATTCCACGCCCCCATTGTTTGCCTTTGTTCCCGCCTATTGTCCGGTACGCACGCTGAGCTCCTTGAAGGCAATCATGAATTCCGCACAACTCTCAAAGTGCAGCGCCATCTATAATTGATATCGCGTCGACCCAGTCATATTCTTGCGTTTTTCTCCACGTTGGGAATTAGATAACCGGCTATTTCGAAGACAACTCAATTTGGTAAACTCTCCGCTGTATTTTAGTGAAAAAAATCATCGAAAAAGACCAATTTCCAATAAAGATATCTACGTTTTAAGGTAAACATGATAATGATAATGAGATTCTTCGCATCTGAAAAGTTTGAAGAGGATTGCGTTATGATAGTTTAAAAGACGATTAGTTCAGGTAACATATACGGGTGGTCGTTTCAGTGCGAGATGCTGCGAGGTGCTGTTTTTGACGCGATGAAAACGATGAATTTTTTCAGTTTTCGTGCGTAGGCAACGTCCACTGCCATTGTTCCCTTCTATTGTTTGCACTCTGACCATTGTACAAGGGAAGTGCTGACTGCACACGGAAATTACCGAAGATTAAATCTGCTTTTTCCGACCATCGTGCGGCGTTATTAGCCTATTGTCCCCCTAATCACTTTAGCAAACAGCGGAACGATGATTGTACTGTTTGATGTGAGGTCCGTGCTCGCTCCTTCTCAATAATACCTCCATGTTCTAACCCATCCTGAGAACATAAGGGGTTTTTAGCTTCGGCCCCGCACACAAAGGTGACGAAGGGAGCGAGCGCTAAGAACCCCTGATGTTCTCAGGATGTCCTAACAACCTGGCAGTGCCCCTGTCGAACTGGCCTCTGAATGTGGAAAAGGGAGTACATGTATTCTGCGATTTTTAGTGTGTGTTTGGTGTGTGTAGCTGGAAACTACATGCATGACGTGTAGACATGAAGGAAAACGTAAAATTTGAGGGTCAGTCCACAAAAGTCTCATTCTCCAAGAACGTCAGACTTCTATGGAAGCCAAGTTGATCGAACAGGCGGAGATCGAGGGGAGGGTCCAGGAAACCCCCC
>NMRB01001979.1:5084-26089 GCA_002633025.1 Notospermus geniculatus | reverse complement strand
CTGTGGTAAAATTCTCAGCCTCATGTGTCCGGGTGATTGAGATATCATGAGATTTTGATATTTTCAAACTTGATAATTTGCAATATCTCTGCCCGTGGTTGAGGTAGAGACATGATATCACCCACACTTAGGTTATTGAGCATGCCCATTTCGATTATGCAATGACCTTGATGATCAGGTCAAGGTCAAACTTGATAATTTCAAATGTCTCTGTCTGTGGTAGCAGTGGAGGTTTGATAAACCCCATATTTAAGTTATTTAGGATGCCAATTTCGATTATGTAATAACCCTGATGATCATAGGTCAAGGTCAAGGTCAGAGGTCAAGGTCAAACTTCCCAAAGAACTGATAAACAATGAAACTCACTGAACAGAAAGTGGATAGTATAACTTATAGTACGGTAGAGACCTCTATTATCGAGAGGTTGAAATATATTCTGGATAGCTTGTGAACGCTTTGAGCGACCTACCTGAAATTTTATGTGCGGATGTGTCTCTATGAGGGGAAGATTCCTTTCGATGACCAGCTCCGCTGCCCATCCAAGATGGCAGTTGTGGTGGCCATCTTGAAATTAGTTTCCGTCAGTTAATTTGAGAAAGCTTTGTGCAATCAACCTGAATTTTTTGTTAAGGTTTGTCTTTAAAGGGATACTGAAGGATCTTAATACATGTAATTTTCACCAATAGTGTTCAATTCGATTTCAATGGGTGTTGCATAATCAGAAACATAACCCCGAAAGAATGTTAGCAAACAATTAACATCACTCTGCGTTCAACCAATCAGGCAGGCGGTAACACACACCGAAACACCTACCGAAGAATCTGATTGGCGGAACGCCTGCAGGACGCGCCGCGTACGCGCCAGTCTGTCACCGGCTTAAAGCCGGTGATCCACTGTCGCGATTTTGGCTTGAGACGCGGTTGCGTTCCCTTGCGGTTACCTTATAAGGACTTCCGATTGCCATATAAGGCGATCGCAAGGGACCGCAACCCCGTCTCAAGCCCAAATCGCGACAGTGGATTCGCCGCTTTAGTTGCCCAAGCGGCATGTGCATCGTGCATGTCGTATGAGTATTATTCAGTGCTTTCATATTGCAATTGTAGGTACATGTATTTTCTCCGGGTTTTCATCATCGGGCATCTAATGTGAATACATGACATATAATGGATTTGACCTATTTTTCAAGGCGACAGGTCAAACTTCAGAATTTTGTTATTTGCTGGCACGTTTCGTGGCTATTTGACTAAATATCTTCTAACTTGGTGTGATCGGGTATCAGGGTACCCTCTGTACCTGAAACTCAAGGCATGCCCGGAAACATTTTGATTTAATATTTGTCATTTGTTCTTCTGGTACATTCACACAGGTGAGCACATGGTTCATGGCCCATTTCATTAAAAATAACCATCACACTGACAAAACGATGGCGACACTACCTGGAGAAAATGGATGACAAGGTTTTACACCAATCTCACGCTGAACATCATCAGTTGTATCAGTCTTTCATTTGTTTCAAATGGATTTTCGTGAAAAAATGACATTCCGGTTGTGGATGCCCGAGTCATCCGAAACATGCGGATTGCCAGCCGTCCCCGTCAAGACTATTTAAAACGCTGGCTGAAGCAGTGTTTCAGTAAGAACAACGTTTTATCTTAAAGCACCTTTATGCCCCCGACATACGAAGGTCGTAGTGAAAAATATTTCACCGCATCTACGATTCCCGGGGGGGGGGGGGGGGGGGNTTACACTTGAATTTTTTCAGAGGCATTTTTCTGGCATCTGACAATAAAAAAAAGAATATGGTCCCACGTCCCCTCCCCATCCGGCACTATAATAATCTCTGACCAGAGATTATTATAGGGCCGGATCGTAAGTTTATAATCATAATTAAAGATTATAATAATCATGCCATAATCAAACAGGCCCGTATTTAAAGGGGGGCGAGGGGGGCAGTGGCCCCCCCCCCTAAGCCAACCAAAAAACGTGATTTTCATGCGGATTTTGGGCAAAAAATGGCAAAAACATGTCTTCTGCCCCCCTGGGCCAAAAAGTTAAATACGGCCCTGTCAAAGATTATAATCTTTTCATACCAGCATGAAAAGATTAGGCCTATAATCTTTGTGTTTCAGGACCGACATGTAATTGGGTAGTCCAATCGACATGAAAACAAAATGGCTGAAGACTCAGAGGAATCCTCCGTGGTTGACGTAGATTCATTGGAGAAAAGTATCCAAACGCTGTATACAAGAACTCCTGATGCACATGGACGTTTGCCACTTGGTAGAGCTGTGCTAGCGGGACACCTGGATGCCGTCAAAGATCTGATTGATTCTGGAGCCGATGTGAACGCAAAGGTACATTGTGTAGACACTGATTTGGCCCTACGTCACCTCGGAGGGCTCATCGGCGACATTGTACAGTGTTTGGTCGAAGCTGGTGCTCACAAGGATATTGAAGACAATGAAGGAAGGACTCCACTCTCGATCTCGTCTAATTTTGGTCATCTTCAGATTGTTAAGTGTTTGGTCGAAGCTGGTGCGGATAAAGATATTCAAGACAATGAAGGAAAGACTGCACTCTGGATCTCATCGGCCCTAGGTAAACTTGAAATTGTGAAGTGTTTGGTCGAAGCTGGTGCGGATAAAGATATTCAAAACAATGAAGGCGATACTGCGCTCCTGACCTCATCGAGGCAGGGTCATCTTGACATTGTGAGGTGTTTGGTCGAAACTGGTGCGGATAAAGATATTAAAGATAATGAAGGAAGGACTGCACTCTGGGCCTCATCGAACCTAGATCATCTTGACATTGTGAAGTGTTTGGTCGAAGCTGGTGCGGATAAAGATATTCAAAACAATGAAGGAGAGACTGCACTCTGGATCTCATCGAACATAGGTGAACTTGACATTGTTAAGTGTTTGGTCGAAGCTGGTGCGGATAAAGATATTACAGATAATGAAGGAAGGACTGCACTCTGGGCCTCATCGAACCTAGATCATCTTGACATTGTGAAGTGTTTGGTCGAAGCTGGTGCGGATAAAGATATTAAAGATAATGAAGGAAGGACTGCACTCTGGGCCTCATCGAACCTAGGTAAACTTGACATTGTGAAGTGTTTGGTCGAAGCTGGTGCGGATAAAGATATTCAAGACAATGAAGGAAGGACTCCACTCATGACCTCAGCAGGGATAGGTCACCTTGAGATTGTTAAGTGTTTGGTTGAAGCTGGTGCTGGTTTGTCAGAACCTGCATTATTTTCTGCTTCTGCAAGCGGACATACAGAAATAGTTGAGATACTCATTGATGCTGAAGCTGCTGCTGGAAGGGTGGCAGGTCACTTAGCATTGTCAAAAGCAGCAAAGGGAGGGTACACTGATATTTGTAGTATTCTCCTGAAAAGGAATGCAGTCACGAAACCAATAGAATTAAAAGAAACCCTTGAAGAAGTGGTTACACGTGGCTACAGTGATGTTTTACAGATCATCGGAAACGCACTGTTGTTGAAGTCTCTTGCTGTATCCCCTGCAATATCGAAAATTTCGGTAGAATCAACAACCAACATGCATTCGTTACGTGTGTTGCACATGGTGGCCGAGAAGCTCAAATGGAAAGTGGAATATTCTGGCGCCATTTTGCCATTCAGCGATGTAATTAACTACAATCTCGTGGAAAGTAGAAACTACAATAGTTCATTTCTTGCAGATGTTTTATCTCTGCCTGACAATGCCGTATATTCCTCTGAAAACATTTTCAGCTTGTTGCGCACACCGGGTATTGGGAATGTAAATTGTATACAAAACCATACTGCAGAACGTGTTACCAAATTCATTGGCGATTTAGTACAGACCTTCGTCGACCAATGCAACAAGGAAAAAGAAGAGCTTGATATTACTTTACACAAGTGTGGAAGTTCAGCGGAGGGAACGAAGGTCGTCCTCCCCGATGAATTTGATTTCGTGTTCGCATTCTCTCATGTCGCGGGAGAAAGGGATAAATTGGATGACTGTGAAGACGGGTATAAAATCTTTTCTGCTAGGCTATCACCAACAGGTGAGAAAGAAGGAAGTTTATTCTTTCACTTGCGATTTCGCCGTCTTTTAGTACACACTGAGGTTTATGATAGCAAAAATGTCAAATCAGATCGCGGTTTTCCGAAAGGAGGTGGCCAAGCAAACACAATCCTCACGATCAAATACGTTGACCCAATAACCGAAGATGAGTTCCGTGTTTCAACAGACCTTGTCCCCACAATTCACTTCAAGAATGAATGGCCAGATGAACTGATCGACAAGACTTGGATGATGGACAAAGATGACCTGAAAAACAGAGGTTTCATGCTTGTTGCAAAGCCACCACACTATCAAAGTGAGATGGGAAAGGCAATGAGAGCAGAAGGCAAGGAACAGGAACGTATACAGTTATGGCGTCTTTCCTGTCCTCATCTGGAGACGGAACACATTAAAAACCTGGAACAAAGAGTAAGGGATGCGTACGTGGCTGCCAAGTGTCTACGTAATCCAGACCTCTGCCGCATCATGATGAGAGACTGTGAAAACATCCTACATACTGTGGATAAATACGTGACTAGTTACCATCTGAAGACGGTCTTTCTCCACAACACAGAAGACTTCTTGAATACTGATAGGAGTCTGATAGAGATGGTCTACATCATCTATCGCGACCTGGAGGGTTGCCTCGCTGAGGGGTTCCTCCCTTTATTCTGGCAGCCTGATGTCAACGTCTTCGCTGGAATAAAGATTAACATAAAGAAATCTCTGAGAGTTGCTAAACTGATGCGTGAGATAGTCGGCCGTATGTACCTCAGGGAAGTCGGCAGTGATCATGATGAGCTGAAGGCTATCGGTGATCAGGATACAGTCATGGGGCGTATCATGTCGAAATTAGGACGGGAATGGAGGGTGAACAAGGGAGAAGAAGATGCGGAAAATGATGATGAAGAGATTGAAACAGTCGTCTATTCTCGGCATTGGACACCCACACAGCGAAGGCAAATGTTTAGACATCCTCAGCCTTCTACACACACACAGTCTCCTCTCTCTGGCATTTTTCACGAGGATGAACCTGGAGGAGTGCAGGAACCAAGACGCAGAACTGGAAAGTTAGGGCAGCCACGGGGAGGAAACGGGGGAGAAGATATGGGAGATGAGAATGGTGTAAGGTTGATGAAACTTATCGGGACGGAGTTACAGCTTCAGTGGACGGGAAACAGGGGAGATAAGATAGATGAGGACAAGGAGTTGATGGATATTGAGGTAGAAAGTGGTACTGACGACAAAGACGAAGAAATTGAAACAATCGTGTACTCTCGGCACTGGACACCTGCACAGCGTGAGCAGATGTTTAGACATCCTGTGCTCTCAACATCTGCACAGTCACCTCTATCTAGCATCGTTCACCAAGATAAACCAGCAGGAAGGATGCAGGAGCCAAGGACTAAGACTGAAAAGTTAGGGCATCATCGGAGGATAACCGGGGAAAACGATACGGGAGGTGCGGACAAGAAGGTTGAAAGTGTCTCGGATTCGGATGTGATAGATACAACAGAACGTATCTTGACGGAATTATGGCGGATTACCAGTGGAAAAGACAAGGAAGGTGAGGACAAGAAGGTTGAAACTCTGTTGTATTCGTACTTTACAGAACAAGATTCAGTAGAACGTATCATGACGAAGTTATGGCAGCAATGGAGGGTAAACAGAGAAGATACGGAAGATGAGGACGAGGAGATTGAAACTCGGCGCTCCACTTCCCAAAATTCGCCTCTTTACTACATCTTCGCGGAGGAAGAGGAAGCGATTACGCAGACACCAGAACAATCTATGAAAAACACTGCCATGACTGGAGAAGAAGTAGGTACTGACGACGAGGACGAAGAGATTGAAACAGTCGTGTACTCTCGGCATTGGACACCTACACAGCGCGCACAGATGTTTAGGCCTCCTCAGCCCCCGACATCTACACAGTCACCTCTGTTTAGCGTCTTTCACGAGGACGAGTGTGGAGGGATTTAAGAAACAAAAGCCAAGCTTGAACAGTTAGGGCAGCAACGGAGGGGAAACAGGAAAGAAGATTCGGAAGATGATGATCAAGATATTGAAGCAGTCGTGTACTCTCGGCAGTGGACACAGACACAGACATCCTTAGCCGTCACTGTCCACTCTATCTAGCATATCGTGAGTTGTCTGAGATTGATGTAAAGCCGGAATTCAGGCTTTGAGAGATATCTGGTGGCAAAGTTACTCTACAGGGGGAGAGGTTGATAAGCGGTAGTTTAACAACATGTCAATAGAGGTCTCTCTTTACGGGGATATGTTTAGTGCAGGATAGGGAAGGAATAACACAAAGACGTACCGGTATGTGCATGGGCAATGTTCTGTACGTATTAAACGTACGGTCCTAAATTTGTATTACTAAGTCAATGTGGTACATGAATTCGTGTATTCCCAGTGTCTGCCAAAAGTATAGCTTCATCTTTTTATTCAATAGTGTTTTTTTATGCATCGTAGTGTCTAATACTGTACTTGCTGCACTTCGGTCATTGGACTTTTTTAAATGTGTCCGTATGTTATGTCATGTATGTGGAAGCTGCAAATGGTCATTGTTTTATTACTTGCTTGCTGTTTGTGTGGAGTGTACATTTCATGTAACTTTGTGTATAAATACATGTATATATGACCTCCATTCACCAACAAAAAGGTGGCACCAGATTTGAGTGTCTTGATTTGGGCAAATTGGGGAATAATGCCTAAAATTTGCGATTTCATTCAAGTTCGATTCTCTTTATAGGAACATGTATGCCTGTATCTGTGTATTCTGTGTAGATTGCATACATGTACATGTAAGTTTATTCATTCAGCTTGTTACATGTATATAAATACGGTATATAGGCCTACTCAGTGTAGTATCGAAGTACATGTATAGGCTATTTTTCGTGAAACTGTGCCGAGTACAAGACTGTACACATACTACTCCCATGCTTAAGGTGAAGGGATACCTAAGGAAAAAATAATGCACGCACAACATTGAAAACTCGATATCTTTTCTATGACCAAAAGTAATCTATATAACGAAGTTTATAATTTAAGTATAGACCCTCCTCCGTACATTCTGATAAAAAAATGTGAATTCGGGTTAGTAATAATGGTATTAATTAACTTTTAATTAGACCCTAAAATTTCATCTTCGGGACGAAATTCTGACTCGTGGGTACCGACTACGCGGTTACGGATTATACCATTACCTAAAGACAGGCAGTCTGCAGGTGCCAATAGAGAGTTTTCTCCAAACAATTGTTTCAGTTTCCCGTTATAAACTAATTAAGGTCTAAAAATGCCCTGATTCACATTTTTTGGCTCACGGGAAGATTTCACTCGGATATCACCAAAATCTCTCTATAGGCACCTGGGGAACTAAGTTTACTATCAGGTAAAACCGATACTTCATGTAAATCATCAACCAATTAAGTGCAAAACAAAACCGAAAATCGCAGGAAAAGCGGGTGATTGCGGCTCAGTCATCAATGCATGATTGTTATTCAAATTAAGTCATTTCCCGCCTGGTTAGTAGAGTCCGTTTCAAAGTTTACCACTCGTCACGCATTTTTTATTTGTCTGCAATCGATTTCACATGCCTCAATCGATCGGCCAACAACTCCTAAACATTCTTGGCTCGAGTTTAGGAATGGGTTGTAGTAATGGGCAGTGAACCAAGATCAGGTGACGGGGTGCTATAATGAGCTGCCGCACAATAGATTAGTTCTGAGACCGCCACTAGTCCTGTGCTGATCTGTTAGGTATCCCTTCACCTTAAGATTAGACTAATGAGGCCTACACAGAACGGGAGCATAAAGGTTGTAGCTAAAACATTTTGTTGACATCAATTAGTTACTTTTTGTCATGAATATGTTAGGACGCTTGTTTTCAAAGAGCGTCAATAAAGTCGGCATAGGTAGCCCCCCGCCTTAAATATGATAACGACTTACATGTCTGAATTTAAAGGTGGTGATTAAGGCTAAGAAACTACAGTGCTGGTGTAACAGTGAAGAATGTCCCCCAGTAAAGGTGTCTGCTCCTTTTTCCATGGCGGTTAAGATGCACGGTAATAGAGACCAATCTCTAGAGATTAGAATATAACAATAGAATCTTTTGTGTCCTGGACACCTTTGCCTGGGAACGTTCTTTCCTTTCTCACCTGTTATAATATACGTTGTCACAATTTAAAAGTTGTGAGGGTTTCAAATGTTACCGTCGGGTTCGTTATTGAGAGAGGTTGCCACCTTCAAGATGGCGTTGCAGGCATTCGGAGGATACATGATTGATAAACCTCTTAATGTTCCCTTGAAACATAAGGAATTCATCCATTCTCTTTCCTGTGAAAGAAATGGCACAGCGAATGATAATGAAGTAAATTATCATTTCTCCTTTAAATGGCAAGTTTCAATTTATTCCAAAAGAGTATACATCTTCTTCGATTTTCGGTACTCTAGTTAAAATTTAGAAGTGAGTTGATATTAGTTGGTAGGAAATAATATGGAAGTATAATAGAATTTTTATAATACTTCCATTCATAGAAGTACATGCATGTAGGACAGCGAAGGAAAATAGTTCTTGGTACACACAGGCGGTGGCTCCATACTTCATCCTGTTCACAGCCAATAGGAAGCAGGAAATATAAATCTTTGGAGTGCTCCATAGCAAGGTTCAAACGTACGATTCTTGTACTCGCATACATGTACGTGGGCAGTATTGTGTACAATATTCAATGTATTCAAAATTTAAGTATATCATTATTTCATTATGATACAATGCATTCGTGTATTCACCAGTGACTAAAAGTATAGCTTCGTCTTCTTATCCAAGCGTTTTTCTCGTATCGTAATGTCTAATACTGTACGACTTTGCTGCACTTATGACCGGGAGTTATTCAAGTTTTTTAAATGTATCCCTATGTTGTACGTGTATGTGAAACTGCAAATGTTCATTGTTTTATTAGTTACTGTTTATATTGAATGTACCTTTCGTGTACTGTAACTGTGTGTATAAACATTGTATAAATATGTGTGACCTCCATTCACGAAAAAGATGGCACCACATTTGAGTGTCTTGATTAACCAGTCTCTCTTGTGACAACCGGTGGTAATAAGTTGTCCCAACTTAACTCTGACTTAAAAGTTCTGAGTTCCGAGATATTTACCCTTCTAAGGACGGTGAAAGAGCTCGCTACCTTTTAAATGACACCCAAGGCATTTGGCAAGATGGGGAATGCCTAAAATCTGCTATTTTCTTGAAGTTCAGGCCCCGTATTCATAAAACTACTTAAGTCTAAGTATGACACTTATCCTTTGTTCAACACAAAAGATAAGTATCATACTTAGACTTAAGTAGCTTTATGAATACGGGGCCAGTTCTCTTTATATGTATGTGTTCGTATCTGTGTATTCTTGTAATTGCATAAGTGTATTCACACAGCTTGTCACAAACTACCGGTATATACCGGTAGTTAGGTACTCAGTGTTTGTATCGAAGTATATTTTTCGTGTAACAGAACTTTACAATAGTACATACTACATGTACTCCCATGTTTTAAAGTTAGATATCTCAATTTAAAGGACTTTCTAAGGAGTCTACTAAGAAACAGCAGTAGCCTACCGGTGAAACAGTAAGGAATGTCTACCTTGAGAGAGGTTGCCCCATTCAAGATGGCACTCCAGCTATTGAGGTTAACTTATTGATTAGCCTCTTAAAGGGCCTCTAGAGGCAGCTTTTTAGTGCATATTGATATGATTACTAACACAGAATTGGTGGCATAAGGATCCAACTTGGGCATCAATTTTGCAGTAAATTTGATCACTGTCAACATTTGGTCCACGATTCATGAGTTCATGGTTACTAGCGCCACCTGTTGTATAGTTGCAAAACTGTTAGTAGCCTAATAGCGAGCTGCCTGTAGAGGCCCTTTAACGTTTCCTTGAAACATAGAGAATTTAACCATTCTCTTGCCTGCCACAGCGAATAATAATGAAGTAAATTATCATTCCTCCTCAAATGGCAAGTTGCAATTTATTCCAAAAGGGTACATTGTACATGTACATACATTGTATCTGCTTGGATTTTTGTTACTCTGGTTAAAATTCACAAGTGACTTGATATTAAATGGTAGGAAATACTATGGAAGTACATGTATAATAAAATCGTTATAACAATGTAGTACAGCGAAGGAAAATAGCTCGTTGTGCACACAGGTGATGGAATCCATACTTTTTCCTGTTTGTTGATAAAAACAGGAAATATCTATGTTTTTAGGGGCGCTCCACAGCAAGGTTTTAATAAACGTACGATTCCTACATGTGCATACATGTACGTGGGCCTATTGCGTACAATATTCAATGTATTTCAAATTTGTACAATTATTTCATTATGATACAATGTATTCGTGTATTCACCAGTGACTACAAAAGTATAGCTTCGTCTTCTTATGAAACGGTTTTTATTACGTATCCTAGTTCTACTGTACGACTTTGCTGCACTTATGACCGGGGGTCATCAGTGAGACGTTTTTTCAATGTGTATCCATGTGTTAGGCCCTATGTGCAAAATTGCAAAATGTTCATTGTTTTACATGTATATGGAGTGTACCTAAATATGTATGACCTCCATTCACTAAAATAACTGGCACCAGATTTGAGTGTCTTGATTAACCTGTCTTTCTTGTGACAAAAAACCGGTGGCAATAAGTTTTCCCAACTTAACTCTGACTTAAATGTTGTGAGTTCCTAGAAATTTTCCGTAAAGGAGGGTGAGAGAGCTCACTATCTTTTAAATGACACCCAAGGCATTTGGCAAGATGGGGATGCCTAAAATTTTCTCTTTATATGTACATGTACATGTACATGTACGTACGTGTATTCTTATCTATGTACATGTATTCTTGTAATTGAATAAGTGTATTCATACATGTAAAGCTTGTTTAACTAGGTACTCAGTGTTTGTATCGAAGTAGGCATATTTTTCGTGTAACAGGACTATATAATTGTACACTCCCGTGTTTTATGTATGATATCAAAGTTAGATATCCAAAGGGTTTGTAGTGGTAAGGAAGTGCGGCACCGGTGTAACAGTAAAGAATGTCCCCTTGCAAAAGTGTCCACTTATAGTTCCATGACGAATTGAGGTTCTTAGAAACCAATCGGCAGAGGTTACAATGTAACAATATGATCTTTTGTGTCCTGGACACCTTTACCTGGGGACGTTTTTTCCTTTCACACCTGTTATAATATAAGTTGTCACATTTTAAAAGCAGTGACGGTTTCGAATGTCAGGGGTCTCTGAGAGGGTTCCCCCATTCAAGACGGCACTCAAGGCGTATAGTGAAGTGAATAAAGACTAGCAAATGTTTTTACTTGAATTTTGCAATACAAATGCACTATGCAATGCTGTACAAATCTGAAGTAAAAGCATTTGCTTGTCTTTAGTCATATGACCCATTGAGGTTAATTTATTGATAAATAGGGAGGTTTCGAAAGCGCCCGGTTAGGCCATACGACGACGTTTGTCTATTGTTTGGGTATACCCTAATGTCTTAACGTTCCCTTGAAACATAAAGAATGTATCCATTTTCTTTCCTGTGAAAGAAATGACACAGCGAATGATAATGAAGTAAATTATCATTTTTCCTTTATATTAAAAATGGCAAGTTTCAATTTATTCCAAAAGGGTATACATGTACATCTTCTTGGATGTCTGGTAAAGTCTGACCCAATGTCCCCGGCCATGTCGAATTAACGGAACCGGCGGAAACAGCGGAACCGAACGGAACCTGGTCTGCAGTTCATTTTGGAAGCAGGATTCTTTGGCGTGAGTGAGCTGTCTTGTCAGTGATGGCTGGCTTGTCATGCTTGTTGGCTGATCTTTATCTGTGATCAGGCAGGTTTGATGTCACGACCAGGAAATTCCGCCAGGTTCCGTTCGGTTCCGCTGTTTCCGCCGGTTCCACTAATTCGACATGGCCATGTCCCCGTGGAGCTGTGGAATGCGGAAGAACGCGGTGGTTGACCAGACAGTTTTAATCACCCATTAACTTGTGAGATTGTCAACAGCCTATTAGTGATTAGCTCCTTGTATAATTGACGCCAGTCATCCGGACTGCTTTGGCAGATTATTAAAACCGCAAATACATGTCGCATTTCTATCTTCCGCATTCCATTGCTCCACGGCTAGATTGGATTAGACTTTACTTTGGTTAAAATTCAGAAGCGAGTTGATATTATTGGTAGGAAATACTATGAAGTAAAATGAAATTTTTATAATACATGTACTTCCATGGAAGTACATAATGTAGTTCAGGGAAGGGAAATACAGGAAATCCTCCATCCAATACATGTGCCAATAAACTGTGAGAATTTCCTGTAATTTGTTGGTGCACGCAGGCGGTGGATCCCATACTGTATCCTTTTCGGAACCAATAAGGAAACCGGATTGTACAGGTACGTGGGCAGTATTGTGTACAATATTCAGTCTATTTAAAATTTTTATAAGTGACACAATCATAAAGGAATCAAACATAAAGGTTTAAAGCCCCACTGTGTTGAATTTGAAAAACGCAAATCACCGCCGCGATTCTTGACGTCAATGCACGACGTCAGTGTAGTGTAAAATGTACTGCACTCCATCTGAATACATAAGAGCTCTCCCTGTCGTTTTTTCTAATGTGTGCTGAAAACTAGGCCTTGATTCTCTGAAGTACGTATCAGACAAGCATTTTGGGGACCTTCACAAGGCTATGAGACCTCTTTGTGCTCTCTCCTAACATTTTGAAAATATCGTAAAATCAATACGGCACCTGAGGGATGCACTTCATGTGTTGCCACCAGATGTCTCTCATTGCCTGAATTTTGGCCTTACGTAATATGCAGGAGTTTCAAATTTATTTGTAGTGGTGGGGTACATGAATCTGTCTACTTGATGCCTTGAGTTCAATTTCCGAGTATAACTTTTCAGCGTCATTTGTGTTCCATTTGTAAATGTACGTTAAACTGTACAAATGTACACAGATGACCCTGTGCTCTCATCGTTCGTGGGGTTCTCATTTTAAATTCAGTCCTGTTGTATCATAAGATCAACTTAAATTCAGACCTGTTGTATCATAAGATCAACTGGTCAGAATTCAACAAAAATTTGCACTAACATGCAGGAGGGTCTTGCCTATCATATGGAAGAGCCAGAATGCAAATATGTTTGGGTTTAAAGGGATACTGTCCACATTTATAAAATGATAAATTTGTAAGTTGAATCTTTATGCTTGATTCCTTTATGAAACAATGTATTCGTGTATTCACTAGTGACTACAAAGGTATAGCTTGGTCTTCTTTTCAAAGCATTTTTCACGTATCGTAGTGTCTAATACTGTACGACTTTGCTGCAATTAAAACCGGGGGCTATTCGAGTTTTTTAAATGTGTCTCCGTATGTTATGTGAAACTGCAAATGTTCATTGTTTTATGAGTTACTGTTTATATGGAGTGTAACTCCGTGTATAAATATATACTTTACATTCACTTCTCTAAGACCAGTGCATTATATCCTTGTGCACGTCCTCCCCTCTCCGTCAGTGTAACAGACATGGTGAACTTCTTGGCATCGGTGCACACAAGGACAATACCCTGCCAATTGGTCAACCGTATTCAACTCAAGGTAATGAGGGGTTGGACTTTGAGGTGAGGACTGCATATTTGGCACTGGTCTTAGAGAAGTGAATGTAAAGTACATGACCTCCATTCACTGAAAAAGATGGCACCAGATTTGAGTGTCTTGACTAACCAGTCTCCCTTGTGATAAAAAACCCGGTGGCAGTAAATTGTCCCAAGTTAAGGGTATACCAAAGTGCCAAACTTGTAAATTTATGTCAAGATGTGGTGTCTCCAAAAGCTGGCATGGAAAAACTGTAAAACGGGAATTTTTTGCGGGCATTTTAATTTTGCGGTTTTTGCGGTGTCGAGCTCTAGCGTCCAATGGAACTACCTAGTAAGTCACATTTTTGGAAAAACTGAGTTAAGGCCAAATTCGTACTTCATAGGTATTTTTTCACCATAATAAACAGTTTTTTTTTTACAAAATGTCCGCCAAAGCCTCAGAATGAGAAACGTAAAGCATAGTAAGTGCACCACTCGGTCAATGCTTCCCAAAGTAAAACCTAGTAAGAGCACACTTGCCTGCTTTGTTCAGTGATATGCACATGTTACTTACTGTGTTCTTCCTCTGTACCTCATGTGAGTCACTGAAGTGTGCTGGAGTGTTTACGAAGTTCGAAATGGTTTTAATTTTAAAATTAATAAACTTTCTATTCGTGTATTTACAATTTGTCTCATTTATTACTCCAAGGGACATCAGTAAGCATCAGAATTGTGACTTGCTAGGTTTTTACCTTTGCAAAGTCAGCATGAAAACAGAGGTAAAACATAGCAAGTCGCATTTAATCCTGTTATATAACATTTTTTTAAAAACATCTTAAAATGTACTTCAGAACAATTAATTAGGCCTAGGCCTAGAAGTGTTTTCCACAACAAAACTCTTCCAAGTTGTCATTCCAACTCTTAATATTGGACCTGGAAATATAAACCCATTTTTCTTGAAAATACCAAAATGTGACATACTAGGTAGTTCCATTGGACGCTAGAGCTGTCCGCAAATTATAAAGGCGCAGAACATTTTTACCTTGGCAAGTGGGTTATATAATCCCCTCTGATTGTCCATACAAAAGTTTATTGACAACGGGTTGCTAATCCACGGGCAACAAAGACAATTATGATGCGTGCCATGCAAGCCTCTCTCATTCTAAGGCTAAAGCTATTGGAGGTGACAAAAATGGACGAAGCACATCATGATTGTCTTTGTTATTCATATATCAGCAACCCCATGTCAATAACGTTTGGCATGGACAATCTCATGGGATTATATAACCCACTTGCCAAGGTAAAAATGCTCTGATTAATAAGAAAAATAAATAGTGGTTAGAGACAAAAGGAATAAAAAAAAGAGGAAAATGACTTAGAATTCGGAAAGTGTCCTAATATTTTTGTCCACCAGATGTACAATACGTACAGCGGACAAGAGAAAATAGGGAGGTTGAGATCGGCGACTTATCACGCATCCTTTTTACGTATACGGATAGAATTCTGTACTGCGAGGACAAATTGTGTGTACATTTCGATCCATATACGTAAAAGGATCTGTGATAAGTCGCTGATCTCAACCTCCCTAACGAAACATGATCGTTTGGATAAAGGCTGTGTAGCAGGGTTTTTCTAATCGTACTGTACGTTTGCGTACCTGGGCAATATTATGTATCAATTTTAACATGTAGTAAATCTAAATTCCTCTTATTACACTAAGTTCGTGTCTTCTCCAGTGTAACAGTACAGCTCCGTCTTCTTATCCAAGTGGTTTTCACGTATCGTAGTGTCTAATACATGTACTGCATGACCTTGCTTCACTTTTGACCGGGGTCTTAAAGCGGGCCGCACACGAGTGCAATTTTGCTCCAACTATGGAGATTTTTGCCTCCTACGTGCAAATGTCATCGTGTGCGGTGGTCGGAGGCAGAGGCAGAGACGGATTTCTTTGCCTCCAACGCAGATCAAACATGACGGAATAGTGACGTCACGCCGCATCTACACAAGACAAACTTGCGGCGGCTGACGCACCGTGTGCGATGACAGGATGCTGAGACAAAAAAACTCCTATGGAGGCAACGTCGGAGACAAAATTGCACTCGTGTGCGGCAGGTACATGTATTAAGAGTTGTTTATGCCCCCGCAATAGGGAGTTTTCGCAAAGCGCCCGAAACGCCAACGCGAACGTCTGTCCTTTTGTTCCGTGCTCTCTTCGTGGCATCGAACAATGGGTTTGGCGTTCGCGTTGGCGTTTCGGGCGCTTTGCGAAAACTCCCTATTATGTCGTCACCCGTTACGTCCGTCCGGCGTTGGCGGCGGCGTTGGTGTTGTCGTCCGTTAACTTTCCCATTTCCGATCATTTAAGAGAAAGCAGTTGGTCCAATCAAACTGATTTTTTGTATGTATGTTTGGGGTGACCAAAGGAAGGTTCCTTTCGAAAATGGCCGCGTTCTGATTTACAATATAGCCGCCAGAGCCGCCATCTTGAAATCATATTCCGTCAATTTCAGGAAGAACCTGCTGTCCGATCATATTGATTTTATGTTGGGGGTGACTAGAGGAAGGCTGCTTTTCCACGAGACGTTTGCGGGCGCGGAATAGGAGGCGGACGCGGGTAGAAAAGATCGATCCAACGTATTTCCCTTTAGCTGTTTCACACGTACCCGCGCCCGCCTCCCATTCCGCGCCCGCAAACGTCTCGTGGAAAAGCAGCCGAAGGCTCCTTTCGAAAGCCGCGTTCCGATTTACATTATGGCTGCCAGAGCCGCCATCTTGAAATCAGATTCCCTTGATTTCAGGGAACATCGTTCTTTTCATCAGTTTGATTAAATTCCATCTGCATGTTGAGGGAAAACCAACTCAACATACGTGCGTGGGCACTTTCTGCGTTGCTCTTGTTTTACTTTATGTGTAATTCCTCCTCATTTGTGGGGGTCGATCTGTCTTGGTGGTACTTTGATATAAAACGTATTATTTGTGACATTGGGCAACAAGTGACATGTCGCACCCTGGTACCGGAAGCTTGCGCAGATCATGTTCCATATGCATGCAACTGCGCAGATTACCCTCGACGCCATTTTGGTGCTCACTGATCCAAAGGTTGCTGCTCCGTCACGTGGTGTCCTCGCAAATACGGTAGTGAATGTGTAACCTGCTGAAGAGGGGAGGAAATGGCAACATAAAAAAGTTAACGTTTGGGTTTATAATCTGATATCAACTATGGTAGAGGTTCTCATCCGACGTCACACTTTAACCCCAGTCTATCCTGAAACCTTTCAGTAGAACTCAGATGAGCTGCTCATTCAGCGCTACAATCGGAGCTTTTCCGTCCGGTACCCATTTATACATCTGGGTGGAGAGAGGCCAGTAAGGCAAACAGACTTGCCCAAAGTCTCACCGGCGCCCAGTGGGATTCGATCCGGGACCCTCTGACCGCTATTCGGTGACCCGAACTACTACACCACCAGGCTCCAACATTACGGTGTCCAACATTATGGTGTTCCCTGAGATATCCGTTGTCAAATCAACGACCTGCCACGCAGGACCCCCGAGTGTTCGAATCCGCACACTATCAACAGTCACTCCGTGTGCAGGTGGTCTAGTGTCGTGCTCACTGTGAAAGGGACTTAGTTTGACCCTTTCACTGCCGAGATGCTTCTTCTCATATTTGACAAATAATAGGCATATTTATTTTAAATCTCAGAAAAATGTGTATAGGTAGCCCTAATCGCATGTGAAGCTATAATGTAGGAATCCACTGCTGATTTTCTGCGTTGCGACTTGCTTTGCAACCTGCTACCTGCCATTGAATACGATCGCAAGGAACTGATACCGACTGAAATTGACCAAATCTTCGCCATTGGTGGAAATCACGTCTCGCGAGTCCAATACGGCGATCAAGTGCCCAGTTGCAAAGCAAGTCGCAACGCAAAATCAGCTTGAAAATCAATGGTGGATTCCTAGCTTAAAGGGGCACAATATTGCCACTTTTCGTCAACAGCCGGCGCCACCGGCGGTGATTGCGTCATTTTCCAATATGATTACATGTATGATTGCACACGTGGATACCCTTGGAACGAGATTTACTCTACATGGCACTGTAGCCTATTGTAATTATATTCTCCAACACTGGGGCGAAAGGAAAGACTAGAGTATTGGAGAATGATGCAATCACCGCCAGTGGCGCCGGCTATTGACAAAAAGTGTCAACACCGTGGGCCCTTCAACCGTTACGTACCATTGTCCCCGGTTCGCTCCTGGGGGACAGGTTTCTTGTCGATGTATATGAAGAAACAACACGTACTTCCAGATAAAGAGCCCATCTGAACATTGTTTGAAAAACCATAATCAAAACGGGCGGGAATATTTTGAACAACATATCGAAAAAGCTGAATTGGCTGAAAATTACGTTCATGATATGCGACGACGCACCGTCTGTCTCCCTCGGTTCTCGTGATCGTCATCTTTTTGGCGTAGATTTGGTAGTCCACGTTTAGTTTAACCCACGTACGCCCATCCGGTGCTGAGAAATTGGCGCAGCCAGGTTCAACGTGTCTTTCAGCGAAAACGTAATCCGGGCGACTACCGTATACGGTCCGGGTATGAAACCCAAGAATATGATGATAGTATACACAGGAATTTAATGCATAGTCGAAAACAATGACCATGATCACCGGCCTATACGTTAATATTCCTACATTTAATTTCAAGTATAATTCATAGCCGAATACATCACTATTTAAGGTTAATTTTGGAAATTTAGCGACCGTACCCCAGCCCTTAAGGCCAGTCCGTGGGTACCTACTCGGGCCGAAGCCTAATTTATAGTACGGACTCATATCCTTGGTGTTGTGGGTACCTATGACGTCACTTCCTCCGGCGACCTGAGAAAGAGGCCAGTGTCCTATTGTGGAGGACATTGACAGAATCTTGCTGAATATCGTGAAGTTTAATTAAAGGGAACTGGTCGCAAAAATAAAAAATGGCCGCGAAATTCACAATAACAAAATAACAATAATAATAACAATAATAAGTCGGCTCAATAAAGTCACACTTTAGAAGCTTTGTTTTGCCTCGAAATTCGGCATGGTAATAGAGGATACCATATCCTGATGCAACGGGTGGTTTAATTTGTGTTTTTTTCTTAGCAGGCGCAGACTGTGTGAAATATTTGAACCAATGAGAGACGAAAACTACAATGTAATCTGCTCGTTTTCAGGCCCACAAAACTAGGCCTATGTCACCGTTTTACACCACCTGCACCGTGCATAAATTTATATAAGCAGGCAAAATGTGAAAAACCCTTCACAAGGTAAAATTTTCCACCGTAGAAATCTCCCAGCAGGTGGCGCTGCCTGGCCTATAACGTTTCACCTCTCAGTCAGAAACACTGGAAATATTGTCATCCTCACGCCTTCGGCAGTCATTAAGAAAAATTCTGGGATGGCGGGTCGGACTTCATGTCGTAGCTAGGTGCCAGGATGATTGTATTAAAGTCGTATGACTGCAAAGCTGTGCGGTTTGATGTATAAAGTGTTACCCACCTATTATGCGAGATTGTACCTCACGGCACCCAAAGACAAGTGGAAAGAACAGCATATGAAGGCGGTGATGACGCTGCATCTCCGTTTGATGGCGAGAGTGACTAGAGTTTACTTTATTCTTTTACGTGCCGAAATCCTCAGCACTCCTGAACCACCAAAGAGAATGCTACTTGCAGACGGTCATGTGACCGATGAGTGACGTCACTGCCAACGCGACGTCACAGACTTGATATCACCGCAATGATATCGTTAGACCTGATCCACTGCGATCCGATGTCATTAGACTTGATATCATTCCAGTGCGCTGTTAGATCTGGTATCACTGCGTAACAATGCCATTCGGCGTATTATCACTGCATAGCAATGACACTATAGACCTGACGACGCCACGGCATCACTATGACGACCACACAGGCCTGGGACCAAAGACCTCAGCCCTGCCCACTTTTCCGTGCTCCAATTGAATTTTCTAAGTGACAGAATATTGCTTGGCCAGAAATTGCAGAGCGAACGACGGTGCTCAGGTTTCACCGACAGGAAGTTCGTCTGGGAATGTCCAACTGCTGCACGACTGCCATGTCTGCCTCATCATATGGAAATTGCCCAGCGTGTAATTAGGAAAACAGACGAGATATGAAATGACGCAAATGGTCACGTGATCCAGCCTCGACGCCCTTCCTCAGGAGTTCTCTTTTTGTGCTTTGGATGAGACAAAGGCCTAGGCCTACATGATGGCGTATGCCCTTCATCATGTACCTGCGGTGCGTCTCCGTTTAAACCTCCACCATTATTTCGTTGATCCTTTGTTTTAGAATCTTTTGTTAAAATAACAAATGAAGTCATCATTTTTGTATGACACAAGGCCGTGATAAGCTGTTGTTTTTGTTATCAGTAACAAAGGTTTCCTAAATGAACGCTTGGATTTTTGTTCATTTTTACGACCTTGAATTTCGCACAGAGACTGGCGATTTCCACTTTTCAATCATGATTGCACCTACAATCTGTAACATGGCAGCCAAAAGCGAACTCTGTATTACGGCGAGCAACAACATGTATGCTTCTACTTATTGTTGTTGTTATTGTTATTGTTGTTATTATTGTTTTGTTCAAATTACATGTACAGTACTAGACTATGGCAAAAGAAATAAAACATTATTTTTCAGCAATGAGAGACTTTGTAACGTAACAAAATCTCTCCAGTGGTGAGATTTTGTAACATTATTTTTCAGCAATGAGAGACTTTGTAACGTTACAAAATCTCTCCAGTGGTGAGATTTTGTAACATTATTTTTCAGCAATGAGAGACTTTGTAACGTTACAAAATCTCTCCAGTGGTGAGATTTTGTAACATTATTTTTCAGCAATGAGAGACTTTGTATCGTTACAAAATCTCTCCAGTGGTGAGATTTTGTAACATTATTTTTCAGCAATGAGAGAATTTGTAACGTTACAAAATCTCCCCAGTGGTGAGATTTTGTAACGTTACAATGAGAGACGTTACAATCTCTCCAGTGGTGAGATTTTGTAACATTATTGTTCAGCAATGAGAGAATTTGTAACGTTATAAAATCTCTCCAGTGGTGAGATTTTGTAACATTATTTTTCAGCAATGAGAGACTTTGTAACGTTACAAAATCTCTCCAGTGGTGAGATTTTGTGGAAACTTTTGGTACCTCCAAAGTTTTTCGCCTAAGGACAGTTCGCTTCGTCCTGCGTTACATAATGGAATGTGACGGCGAATTACGGTACAAAATGCGAAAGCAGGACTCTGGTCTG
>NMRB01001978.1:124590-134615 GCA_002633025.1 Notospermus geniculatus | reverse complement strand
CGCCATTGGTGGAAATCACGTCTAGCTGGTCCACTACGGTGATCGACTGCCCAGTTGCAACGCAACCCAGTTGCAAAGCAAGTCGCAACGCAAAATCAGCTTGAAAATCATTGGTGGATTCCTAGCTTGAGGAATTTGGCTTTACATGTAGGCTACCTACCTACATGTAGGCTACCTACTATTTTCATCTTAACACCTACATTTCCTTTTTACAGCCAGAGGTGATTGCCGAGCAGGCCTACACTGACTTCCGAAAAAAGTCGGGGGCATTATGTCGTGGCGCGTGCGTCGGTGTCGGTGTCGGTGTTGGTGTCCGTTAACATTTGGTTTCCGTCAGTTAGCTTGAGAACGCTTTGGCCGATCAACCTGAATTGTTTTGTAAGGGTTGGGGTCTATGAGAGAACGGTTACTTTCGATTACCAGCTTCGCTGCCCATCCAAGATGGCGGCTATGGTGGCCAGCGTGAAATCAGTTGCCGTCGATTAACTTGCGAACGCTTTGTGCAATCAGCCTGAATATTTTTGTGCGGGTTGGTCTCTATCAAGGGAAGGTTTCTTTCGACGACCAGTTCCGTTACCCATCCAAGATGGTGGCTATGGTGGCCATCTTCAAATTGGTTTCCGTTGAATAACTTGAGAACACTTTGCGCGATCAACCTGATTTTTTTGTGAGGGTTTGCATCTATGAGGGGAAGGTTCCTGTCGATGACCAGCTCTGCGCCCATCTAAGATGGCGGCTATGGTGGCCATCTTGAAATTGAGTTTCCGTCAATTAACTTGAGATTGCTTCGCCCACAAACAACATACCAGTCGGGGCATATGCCAGGCTCTGCGTTGCTCTTGTTTATGTAGTGTAAACAGGGCTCATATTGTAAGTCTGGGTGAGCATATACCATGTGCATTGTCCGTCGTTGCCGTTAAAAGTTCTTGCCTTTGTTATAAGAGGCTGAAGATATCGATTGGTCATGATACTTTAAATTGAGATCAGTGACTTATCAGTGATCCTTATACGTATACCGATCGAAATCTACACAAAATTTGTCCTCGTTATACAGAATTGATATAATCCAAAAAGTAGTCTCTCCAAAATTTCGCAAATGTTCGACCCCAACCGGGGTCTTCCTCAGGCACTTTCTAGTAAGAGACTACAGAATAGACGGCATGGAGAAAACGCGGAATTCCACGGAAATCCGCCAAGAATCCGAAACTGTAATTATAGCTTTTAACAATGGAATAAACTATACACTGGCCTTAACACGTGTAGGGTATAATAATAATGAAATAACAAGGCCAAACAAAGAAGTTGGAATGCTGCCACAGCGGCATTGTTTCTGTAAGTCCAACCACCTTGCTACCTCGTATCTAGGCTAGTGCCAATATGATAAGAGATAAGGGGAGGGGACGGGAGGGGATGATCCACGTGACAAGTTTTACACCAGTTAAAATAGTACTGTATAAACTGCAGACCACCAAATTATGTCTAGCGGAATTCCGCGTTTTCTCCATGCCGCAGAAAAGACTTTTCTGTAGACTCTTCTGTCTTTTCTGTAGTCTCTTACTAGAAAGTGCCCGAGGAAGACCCCGGTTGGGGTCGAAGATTTGCGAAATTTTAGAGAGACGACTTCTTGGATTATGTCATTTTGTGTGTCGCCCTTTGTGCTTTATTTTTGGATATCGTTGTACAGAATTCGATCCGTATACTTATAAAGATCCGTGATAAGTCGCTGATCTCAACCTCCCGTATACTTTCATTTTGTGTCCTTATTCAAGCCAAAGCTCTATTTGTGAAGTAATTCACGAATTGACAGATCGTTTATCATTAAATGAAATAATTTTGGTGACTTATCGTCGGATATCTACATTCTTAAAAAAATCGATCTGTGTCAAGGGTTTTCCTACTTGTACTCTGTTACCGTCATTGTTTTCATCGAGTGTAGGCCGACATATGTTATCTATGGAGGACATCAATGATCAGGGAGCGGAACATGTGCTTGAAAGGTGACTGTACAGATATATCGGGTGTCCCAAAAAAAGTGAACCGCTTTTTATGACAAGTATTTTCTCAGCGACAGATGAACCGAATTCATTGGAATTTTTCACACAGTAACCTTAGGGTATCATCAACAAGTCTGCGAAATATCTAGGAGATCGGTCGCAAATTATGCGAGCACTGTCAAATTCAAAACAGCATGTCAACACCTGCGTGAACATGATGAAGGCGACATTGCATTAGCTCTGATATTGGATTTTTTAACATGCTGTTTTCAATTTGACAATATTCGCACAATGTGTGACCAATCTCTTAGATTTATTTTGCAGACTTGTTGATGGTACCCTGAGGTTACTCTGAGAAAAATTCCATTGAATTCGGTTTATCTATCGCTGAGAAAATACTTCTCAAAAAGTGGTTCACTTTTTTTGGGACACCCGATACATGTTGGTCTTGTACATGTGTACGCATAACAAAAAAAAATTTTCATGATGTTCGAGACTCCACTCATTGTAAGCTTTTGAATTTTTATCAATCCTTAGAGACTAAATGCCATAAATTGTGATGTCACTAGTGGCAATAGGCTGACGACCTTTGTACTGAATGAGCTAATACTGTGACTGCCTAGGCCTATTGGTTGTACCTTCATAAATATGCATTGAGCACATATGACGTCACATGTGCTGTGCAATGGTCCCCTTGGGATTCAATTAAAATAGTTAAAATGAGGAGTTTGCTGATTTTTAAAAAATCTGACATGTTGCAGATATCAATGAATTTGAATGTACATGTATTAACGATATTTCAAAAATTCAAAATTTTACACAATGAGTGGAGTCTCCCTTTAAAAACTTTAAACTTTAAACTTTGAAATTTATCTTTCGTTTTCACTTCGTAGATACAATAAAGTGGAAATTTAAAAATTCAAGATCCACCATAACTCACTCGGCCTTGCATGATATGCAGAAAGACGCACTGGCAGCAGGGATGTTGTGTTACCAACCATCTTCTGAAATATATTACGTCATAGAAATGAAGTCCAATTTCGTATTTCGCACTTCGTGTTTCGTCAGATTTGCGAAACCCCACTAATAACAAGTCAGGCAGGGATCCTCAACTGGCTGATACCCAGCCGAACAAGCATTCTCAGTTACATCGGTCGGTCACAGTTACGATATAGTTACGATATAAACAGAACCATCATAGTGAAACTTTTATACTTCAACTACTCTTACTCGGAAATTTATTCTTTTTAAATACATCCTGACCCGAGGGTCAGACAGAAATACCCTGAACAGGCACAATTCATTATTGATCAATGGAAACGGTACATTGACGATTGCTTCTTACTGTGGATAAAGGACATAGGAAATATAAATGATTTCCATGAAATTTTAAACAGCCTGTGTAAGGATTTAAATTTCACCCTTGAGACGAGTGAAAGAAACATTCCCTTCTTGGATGTTTTGGTCATTAAACAAGGAAATCGGATAATCACCGATATCTACTCTAAACTAACAGATACCAAACAATATCTTCACTTCAAATCATGCCATGCCAAACACACTAAGTATTATCCCTTTTAATCTGGCCAGAAGGATTTGTACTATAGTTAGGACACTTAATTGCGAGAAAAGCGTCTCCAGGAAATGACATTGAATCTGAAGAAAAGAGGATATCCAATTAAGCTCATCCAATATGGAATTAATAAAGCCAAATCCATTAACATAGAAACCCTCAGGACACCAAAGCCAAAAGACTCCAATAACTACAACATACTAACGTTTGTTAATACTAATAACCCTAACAATGTNGACACAGGCAGTAAGTTTCTCCACACTGAGAGGTTGCATATGCTATTTATCCTAGTAAGCCTCCCAACTATGAAATCGACCACCAAGTAAAAATGGTGTCAGTTTCGGCTAGACAGGATAAATTTGGCATTCATATCACAGACAAGAGCAGAGCGAGGCATGGCTTGAATACATCATAAAGTTACTAAGATAATTTCTAAACTAGTGGTTTTTTCTGACAAAAAATTACACGGTTAAAATTTCTAGTTGAGAGGAATATCTTGACAAAATATCAAAGACAAATCTTTAGTAGCAACAAAATGAGGTCAAATCAAAATCAGTCAGTGTTTTTTGGGACACCCTGTAAATAACCCAAACTTGAGAATTCAATCTGTATCTGAACACCTTGACACCTGTGGAGGCAAACGTTTCAAATTTTGTCCTCTTTTCAAAATGAATTCTGCAGATGACACACGAAGAAAACTTATGGAATCCCATTTCATAAGAAAATTCAACCCAAGCCTGAATCAGGCACCATAAGGATTCTCACCACACCTCATTGGACTACATTGGTCCGTTACTAATTGAATGTAGAATTAGTTATTTCAAACCATGATTAGATATAGAAAGTCACTGGCGTGACCAGGGAAGAATTAGGCCTTCCCAGACCTGTTCTACTTTGGTTTAGTTTTGTTTTGTTTACTGTATCCATGATTACCCACCTGGGTAACATGACAACAACTTCATGTATATAATGTAATTTGTCTCATTCTGTATTCACTTTTGAAAATGTCGTAAAGACAGAAAACCGGTTTAAGGAATACATCATTAGAACTTCAGCCAATGTTTATTTTATTTTCTTACTAATATATATATACATGTACATTGATTTGCTAAAATGTTTGATTCAAATTTCAAACGGACAATTTTTTCCTATTTTGGACAGAAATAGCTCGTAGATCAACTGCTGGCTTCGGGGATTGTATGGCTTTAATCGTAATCATTGGAAAAACTGCGACAACTTCAGTAAATTTCCAACATTCTACGAATTTCACAACTGTGATTCCAGGGCTTAGTGAGCGAGTGGTCCGAGGTTTAGCTACCACCCCTGGGAACTAGGTTGGCAGAATCCGCCCTTTCTAGTCTGTCGTTCTTTTATCACGTCAGTTTTTTTATTCGCCCAGTCCCTATGTTGTCTAAGTCCAAAGCTGTCCTGATAACTGTCAGAGAAAACGGCGGCTTCTTTTCCCAAGATTTCCGGCAACAAGGCCCCAAAAATCTGACCAGCCGTTCTTCCATCACCATGGCCATTTCCAGGCGGCGAAGGGAAGTGACGCAGAGTTTGTAGCTGGAGATCAACGTCATGTTCTCCATCATTACGGCTACCATCAGGTTGACCAAGGTGGCAGAGGAGAGGTACCAGAAAGCCTGGTGGATGAAACTGATATAGAAAGGTGGGCTTGGTGCGAAGTCGATGGAGTCAATACCCAGAAGAAATATTGCATAAAAACCCTGATCGATGTTGGCGAAGTTTGATTTCTTTCCTTGGTAGCCAGTGCTGTGGAGAAAAATCATGAAGACGAAATTGACGACGCATATTCACCTCAAATAATTTGGACAAGCTCCCTTAATTAATAACAAATAAAACACAATTAATAAAAATCGACAGGTCTACGAGAAATAACTTGGAAAGATGTATCTGTGAAGAAATACGAAGGTGTGGACAAATGGAAAGAGGATAGAACTCACCGAATATGGCACATCATACGCTTAAAAAAACATCGGGAACAGCCAAGGACAGGACTGAATTCTTGAGAAAACTGAATTGTGTATTTATACTAGATTTCGCACGTGATGCGTACAGTCGGCCGCATTTCCAGGTAAAGATCACGCGAAAATTAGGCATACCTCATGGACCGGAGTGGAACGGCCGCCATGATACGCACCGAAAGGTTTGCCCAAATATAATAAGGGTTTAACAAATGTGGTTAAGAAACTGATTGCAAGCTCCCGGCAAGATTTAAATCGCCAACACGCCATTTCTGAACACCATGACGTGACTCGAAAAAAATAGGTAGTTTCAGTGATCATGGCGTCGTGAAACAATATATGATATTTTTCGTCTCACTTCAAGACATCATGAAACGATTTGCGCGACGTCATGACGCTGTCCCGTCAGATGCTCCACACTTTTGGAGTTATATCTTCATGCGACCACAGGCCTCTGTGAAGAAGTAGGGGGTTAAATTTTTATGGGACACACCGCAGATACCCTACACAATGCATTGGGTGTACAATGTACACCGCCGGGATGATAATAGTAGAGAAAGGCTGATCAACCGAAATTCAAAACTGGTCATATGGTCCTTCAGTAATGTATTAACAAGATAATTTGGTTCGTATCAACAATATCCGAAAGTAATCCATCCAAAATGAACATTGAAAACCGTAATCTCCTTTTCTCATCGAACGCGTCCCAGCCTATGTGGGTCGCACAAACTGGGTCGGGGATTCAGCCAATCAGAGTCGAGACGCAATGCATAGCACTGTGGACTGTCTGGGACGCGTTCGATGAGAAAAGGAGATTACGGTTTTCAAAGTTCATTTTGGATGGATTATTTTCGGATATTGTTGATAACTTCACTTGTAATTCTCTCTTTATTGAGAACTATGTTTCAAAATAGTCCCAATGGTTCTTATTTTCTTCAGTAACATTTACATAACATTTAATCAAACCTTCTTGGACCTGTAACATAATAAGGGCAAATAGGCCTCTTTTTAGCTGGACAGAAGTCTTGTCACAGATTAATAAATTAGTCAGACTGACTAACAACAAACAAACTATTTTTTCTTCCAAACAAAAGTTCCCATATACATGTAATAATATCTAATTGACTGCAACCAGCGGATTGAACACTTCAGTATCGGGTATGGCTTCCTTTGGCCTTCACAACAGTTGCCATTCGGTTTGGCAGGGAGTCGTAGAGTTTATTGATGTAGTCATCAGGAATGGCATAAAAGGCGGTCTGACAAGCATTCCACAGCTCCCCGAGGTTCCTTGGCTTGGTTTTCCAGGTTTCCTCCTTCAGTTTGCTCCATACCTGCTCAATGATGTTCATGTCTGGAGACTGTGCTGGCCAACCTGGAAGAACCTTGATCTTCTTCAGCTGAAAAAATTTCTTGGTGGAGGCTGAAGTGTGGCAAGAAGCTCCATCCTGCTGGAAGATCTGACCTTTCTTGTGGTTGGGAATGTAGGTTGATGTAAGAATCTGTTGGTATTTGACGCTGTCAATGTTGCCATCTACCCTGCAGATCTTTCTACCACCACCATGTCTGATGTAACCCCACACCATTATTTTTCCACCTCCAAACTTGACAGTCTTCTGGGTGTATCTTGGATTAAGACGGGTGCCACTTGGTCGGCGACAGTGCTGGCGACGTTTTGGGTGTAGTTCAATTGATGATTCATCAGAAAAGTCAACTTTTTGCCACATTTTTTCAGTCCACCCATTCTGGAGACTGTGAGCTTTGGCAAACACTACCCGATTTTTTAGCTGCCTCTTATTCAGTGAAGGTTTCTGTGCAGCAATGCGGCCATTTAAACTGTGACGGACAAGAATCCGGCGTACTGTTCTGGCAGAGACAGGTTTCGATGTTGTCCAACGCTGCTGAAGCTCTGTGGAGGTTGAAAATGGGTTAGCCTTTGACTGTCTGACCAACATGTTGTCTTCTCGAGCAGTAGTTTTGCGGGGTCTTCCCGACCTGGGTTTGTCATGAACTTCACCAGTCTCTTGGAAACGCTTACGGATCCTCTCTACTTGCCGCTTTGACACATTGAAAATGGTTGCAACCTCAGCAGGCTTTTTGGACTTGAGGTTCTTGATGATGAGCAGCTTCGTTTCCGGCAGGATTTTCGGCATGTTGTCATTTGCTGTACTGGCACTCCAGTTGTGGCCCACTGTTCCACATGTCTGCTTTTATACCTGATTTTGACTTGAGTCAGGCCAATCAGGGCCTTTTGAATGTCTGTGTGAATTTTTGAAAGCCAATAATGTATGAAGGGAACAATGCGACAAGACTTTTGTCCAGCTAAAAATAGGCCTATCTGCCCTTATTATGTTACAGGTCCAAAAATGTTTGATTAAATGTTATGTAACTGATACTGAAGAAAATAACAACCATTGGGACTATTTTGAGACATAGTTGACAATAAAGAGAGAATTACAAGTGAAGTTATGAAGTGTTTACATCAAAATGGAACAACAATAAAAGTCATGTTCGTTTGTTGTGTTAAAGTAGCCCTTCCACAGCTTATTGGCCTTTCCTATAATAAAATAATCCACATTAGGGACACACACCGCATGAGCTACTGCAAAATCTTGTCCGCAGTCAGATGTACTTCACTGCGGACAGAAATTAGGTCATCCAGGTGTGCTCTGTGTATTTATATATCGTGGTATGCAGGGCTGGCCTAATACATTAGTTTCGCAGTAGCTCACGCGGACTGTGCCCCTTATGAACCTCCACGCCGGGCCCATACTAGCTCTTTTAAGTGAAAGCCATGTCAACGGGTTCAATCTTGCTAGTACATTATAAAATCCTAATACATCTGATTTTTGTCCACTCCGCAGGCGGTGAGAGTTCAACATATACTTGATGACAAGCAATTCATGATTAGAATATTGATGACATTTTTGTCTCTGAATGGATTCGGCGGCAGCTGTAACAACTTGATTAGGGTTAGGATTAGGAAATACGCCCATTAAACATATAATATATATAATATAATATATTAGACAGGTTTTCTGAATGACCCAAAGAAGTATTCCATGGCCGACCGTGTAGCCCCGCTAGCGTAGTGCTTAGTGCGTAGATCATTTAGGTTCAGCTAGCTAGGTATGTAGATAGGCCCTGGATCGAATTCTCCTGTCGGCACAATGCACCCGTTATCATTCGCAGATTACTGTAGTAATACTTTTTTCCTTCATCTTCCACGTTTTTTGTCCCTTTTTCAGTCTAAAACAGCCAGTTTTATAATTTTTTGCTGTCAGGAGACGTGATTGTGCCATATGTGGAAAGATGGCGTTGCCTGGTGTGAAAAACTAAATCGCTTCGCCCTTTCTAGGTTGTCGTTCTTTTATCACGCCATTTGTTTTTTCGCCCAGCCCCTATGTTGTCTAAGTGCAAAGCTGTCCTGATAACTGTGAGAGAAAACGGTGGCTTCCTTTCCCAAGATTTACGAAAACAAGGCCCCAAAAATATGACCAGCCGTTCCTCCATCACCATGGCCATTTCCAGGCGACGAAGGGAAGTGACGCAGAGTTTGTAGCTGGAGATCAACGTCATGTTCTCCATCATTACGGCTACCATTAGGTTGACCAAGGTGGCAGAGGAGAGGTACCAGAAAGCCTGGTGGATGAAACTGATATAGAAAGGTGGGCTTGGTGCGAAGTCGATGGAGTCAATACCCAGAAGAAATATTGCGTAAAAACCCTGATCGATGTTGGCGAAGTTTGATTTCTTTCCTTGGTAGCCAGTGCTGTGGAGAAAAATCATGAAGACGAAATTGACGACGCAGTGTATGGCGCTGAATTGTATCAAAGGGACGATCATCTTCTGGAGGCAGATTGCAAAAGTAGATATCCCCGGTAGCATTTCCAGAATCTGGAGGAAGCAAACGAGGGCGAATGGGATTGTCAATGCTTTGAAGCTCAGGAAGACTCGTTCTGTAGCGTTGAACACGGCTAGGAAGAACTGTATTAGACATAGAACGCAGAGAATAAACTGGGTTATCCTGTAGAACGAAGTATGGGTTATGTATGTTGCTTTCTTTTCCAAGTCTTTGAACACCAGCCGCCTGTCCTTGTCACAAGCATGCAAGCAGAATTCCACAGTATCGAAAATGATGATACAGATGGCAATGATCCCGAGAAGAATCGATATGACCAAAATTTCTGTCGGCGGTGTCATCATCGGAAGGTGGTCGTTGGCATACGATGCAGAAGTGAAATTTCCCGCGCCCGCTCTCTTCCGCCTTGATGTGGGTGCCGCGCCACTCAGATCAATGGAGTCGAAATACAGAATCAGGCAGACGAAGACAAGCCGGAACAGAAACCACGCGACCAAGAGAGGTAAACTGTTTCTTAATTTTTGAGCTCTCCACGTTTTTAGAAGGGGGAAGTCGTGCGTCTTGTTGTCTTGATAACTCGTAAGATGTGACGTCTGCAGTAGGTACATCATCCG
>NMRB01001978.1:110222-121034 GCA_002633025.1 Notospermus geniculatus | reverse complement strand
ACTTTTTTCACAATTTTTGAAAAATCGTCCGATTTCAAATTTTCTTTCTTCATTACATTCCACTTGACTGACTGACCAACATCTGCAACTTTTCCCTTTTAAAATATCAAGAGAAAGTGCCTCTTTTTGCATTTTTCAGCAAAATAAATCCCACTCATACAGTCAAACGGACAACACCTCTAGGACAGCCCTCTTAGCCGGGAATCTTGTTGTCATAACAGACAGTGATCAACAAAACCTGTGGTCTCCCAAGACTCTGGTTATATTGACAGTATGACGTAACTTCCTTTCACAAATAAAAGTCAATTCATGGTATTGATGAGGTTTTGCACTGAACAGACATGGGTTGAAGTCAGTGTCACTTCTCATTTGGTGCATAACGTGAGAACTGAACTGGAACTGCCTAGGCCTGCTGTTCAGAGTATAAAGTCCTAAAGAGGGGCTGTCCCAGAGGTGTTTCCAGATGACTGTCTGAGTGGGATTTATTTTTGCTAAAAATGCCAAAAAAGGCATTTTCTCGTGAGATTCTAAAAAGGATAAGTTGCAGATGTTGGTCAGTCAGGCAAGTTGAATATAATGAAGAAAGAAAATTTGAAATCGGACGATTTTTCGAAAATTGTCAAAAAAGTGATTTTATAAAATGTCATTTTTCTCTTAATTGATTAAAATTGATTTTTGTCAAAACACCAGGGTTCTATGCCCAACATGTTGCTACAGACTGGGTGCAAATACCATTGCGGTAGCTCCAGTGGTTTTTGAGATATTTAGGACAACTTGCTGTCCTTTTACTTTCCTACAAGAGTGTACATGTAATTCTCTATGATGTTGGACTTGCTCCACACAAGTTGTTTCTGAGAACGATGATCTAATCGGGTTGAGAGGTAAAATCCAGGTTATCGGCTATTTTTTGAAACAATTTGTGTCGTCGTACACTCGTTCAGACAGGCATTCTTACAATGCGTACACTCAGTTTTGCAAATTCCCAATTTTTATAAGTGTTGTCGCATATTACGGGTCAATTATTGGTCATATACCTGTATTACAATATCAGCTTCAACTATCTAAGAAATTATTTTGGGGTCGATGCCTATTTAGTAAGCTAAAATTTGTCGTCTGCTAGACAGGAAGCTCTTACAATGCGTATCCTCAGAGTGAGTCACCACACTGGTCACGGCGGGGAAAGGCTGTTCCTGCTCATCTTTATGACCTTGATATTCTGACCTTGAACTATGTTTTGTATCTCCTGTTGCTTTTCCAAGATGACGCCAGGCTCCAGGTTGTCCAGTTTCTGATGAAGACATCGTCCACAGCAAGATGACACGTATGGCCGTGAGGATGCGGTTCTGTGATAGAACTTGATTCACAGCAACTCTGAAGTGTGAGATGCTTTAGCTGGTACAAATATCTTTGTGGTAATCCGAAAATCAACTCCTGAATAAGGCTATGAGAACCGTAAAGATACGGTTTGGTGGAAACTACTAAGCCTTGCAGTTATCTCAGCACGACTGTCGTGCACCAGCTTTGATCAGAGTGTAGTCCCTGTGCTTCGGAGTGTTCAAGTGCCGAATGCATCCTGGCTCTTGGCAGAGACCTGAAGTGGCCACCTGCTTTTGTGTGCTCTCTGCAAATTCTTCAGAGCTGGATAGGCCAGGTGTGAATAAGGGATGTTAAGGGTACCATACATGCAGCCTCCTCATACAATCATGTCATAGGCATTTTGATGTGCTCATTACACTGATCGGTTGGTATGAGAATTTAACATATGGCAAGTAAAATACACTAAACATCGACATTTGAGTCAAAATCGGTAGGTAATGTCAGTTGCTAGCGCCACCTGTGATGAATGAGTGGTTAGCCGCCTGTGGAGGATCCCTATTAACGCTCCATGAATGACAAAGGTCAATGTACGACTTTATGTCGTTTGCAGGGGGTGCTCCTAATGGAACGGGGGTCAAATCATTTGGGGGTCAAATCGTGTCCCGAATGAAGAAATTTGACGTGTTTCACCGGCTTTGAGGTTTTTGTACGATTTTTTGTGAAATTTTCGACACTATGCTTCAGTAAAATATGGCCACCATACTTCGGCCATCACTTGATAAGCTCGACGCGCTGTGATATCAACTAATGGGTCATTCAAGTATTACATACGCACAATTTTGGAAATTTTTGACCGCCCTCCCCCATGTACGCATGGCATACAAATCTATCATGTNCTATGAAGACCCCCCCCCCCCCGTTACGGCATACACCAAAACTGTGAAATGACAATGCATTATACGGGGCTCCAGCTACATGTACCATTGGCGTTTGCAGCACTTTGCTATTTTGTTTCTAAATTGGCTCCTAAAAATGCTCTTTGCTACAATTTTCTTAAAAATCACAATATTCTTTGAGTGTTGATCAAGATGACATTTTGGCTCCCATCAATTTATAAAAGGTGCGTATGCAGAATTGCTTATTCGAGTGATGTTTCGAAGGTCGACAGTTGAAATCGGCTCGAGGCCAGTCGACCAGAGAATATTTCCCGGATAGACAAAATCTCGAACCCGTTTTCAACCGACCTGGGTCGACCGCCAAGCAACTCTGATAGCATTAACAGTGTCTAACAGAGAGGTACGCAATGCCTTTTACCATTAAAGAATTTCTCTGTTAAGCTGCTTTTCCACGAGGCGTGTGACGGACGAGGATGTGGACGTGCGGGGGTTGTGTTTCCACGAAACGGGCACAGACGCGGGAATTGGTCTTCTGTCGGTGGGAATTCTGTTAAGTCCCCAGCACCTTTCATTCTTTCACCAAAAAGTCACTAAACTGTATACCTAGGTCATTTCGGTGGAAAGAGGTGCCGAAGCAGTTGTTATTAGTGAGTATAAAAAGAAAACATCCGTTTCATTACTATCAAAAGAAATATTGAATTTAGTCATTGTCTATTTACTTTTGACTAGGGGTGTACATATAGTCATATATCTGAGACAAGTTATTCCCGAGTTACAGGACTTTGATGATTTTTGGGTTATGCCCCCTGGCTGCAATATTGGATGTCAGATCAGGCCAAAACTTCACATGCACATAAATGTCATCTAGCAGGAGCCATGTATCGAATTTGAGCAGTCCAGGTCAAGTCATGCCTGAGTTATAGCACTTTGATGATTTTCGGGTTATGCCACCTGGTGGCCATATTGGAAGTCAAATCAGGCCAAAATATGATGCGCCTGTAAAGGTCATCCAGAGGGAGGCACATCATGTTTGAGCAATCTAGGTCAAGCCGTTCCTGAGTTATAGCAGTGGGCGGATCGTGGAAGCGCCGCCTTGCGTCTGGCTGGGTTCCAATTTATCTGCCCACCTTTCGAAGAAAGGATCGAAGAAAACGACAATGAAAATGCTAACGTTCTTTCATTGAGGAGTGCGATTTTTTGTTTATCCCGACAGGTCGGCGCTGTAAGCGAAGTGACCTTATCGACGTCATTGGCGTCATTTTAGGTGTTGACGTTGCATCATGAAAAAGTGACCTGTACATATACATTTTTCTACATGAATAATGAGAAAAAAACGTTTGCATTTAGGCCACATAAAAAAATCTTTAGTTTAGCATCAGCGAATTTTCTCGTCGCCTCAAAAGAAATTAATTTTTTTTTCAATTTTCCTCACATTATATGTCCTCTGTCAAAAAGTGTGGTTTCTTGTCTACACATGCCTTTTCCAGGGTGACTCAGATATGTATTTTTTTGAATAAAAACCTTTTTCGAGTTAATACTAAGGATTTGTCTATTGTATGATAAATGGTGCAATGCGCCCGCCTCGAATTTTCTCGCCGCCTCAAAAGAAATTATTTTTTTTTTTCAATTTTTTTTTCAATTTTTCCTCACATTATATGTCCTCTTTCAAAAAGTGTGGTTTCTTGTCTACACATGCCTTTTCCAGGGTGACTCAGATATGTATTTTTTTGAATAAAAACCTTTTTCGAGTTAATATTAAGGATTTGTCTATTGTATGATAAATGGTGCAATGCGCCCGCCTCGAATTTTCTCGCCGCCTCAAAAGAAATTAATTTTTTTTTTCAATTTTTTTTTCAATTTTTCCTCACAGTATATGTCCTCTGTCAAAAAGTGTGGTTTCTTGTCTACACATGCCTTTTCCAGGGTGACTCAGATATGTATTTTTTTGAATAAAAACCTTTTTCGAGTTAATACTAAGGATTTGTCTATTGTATGATAAATGGTGCAATGCGCCCGCCTCGAATTTTCTCGCCGCCTCAAAAGAAATTAATTTTTTTTTTCAATTTTTTTTTCAATTTTTCCTCACAGTATATGTCCTCTGTCAAAAAGTGTGGTTTCTTGTCTACACATGCCTTTTCCAGGGTGACTCAGATATGTATTTTTTTGAATAAAAACCTTTTTCGAGTTAATACAAAGGATTTGTCTATTGTATCATAAATGGTGCAATGCTTCCAAGCTCTCTTTCGATGATCACAGTCCATTTCAGTATAAAAACAAACAAACAAACAAACTCCTCCCTCCTCACTTTTTACAAGTATGACTGAGGCTAAACTAAAGATTTTTTTATGTTGCCTTATCGGTATCACATTTCGTCCTTTTAAGGAAATTGAGCAACGAAATTACAGAAATTTTCATCTACTACAAGGTGACGTCAGTTCTACTGTCGGGTGAGCAAAACAAACCGGTTATTTTCATGCCAGAAGTAAACTGAAATTACGCGAGAAAAAAGAAATTTCGGTCGCAACGTTCGCAGCGACGCCGTGTGGTGCTAGTACGGCGCCCTCCTCATTCCCTTACCAGGTCGCGTGACAGACATAACCTGCTATTATAGGCTCAATAGGAGCTGTCAGTGAGTGGGCCAATAGGTGTCACTACGGCCCAATTTAATGCATATCGGAGACCCATTCATTCTTAATCGAGCACCAATAACGCAGGTCAAGAGGATTTTCCTGTGCATTGGTCTAGAATTTCTGGCACTTTGATGCCATCTTTTGGCAATACGCGCGGCTGGCTGCTCCTTTTAACTCACGATTGTACCACTTTTAGCTTGATTGGCTGTCCTTGCTTGGACAAACAACGAATCCCCACGTCGATTATTCAGGAGTTAAGGCTGAGTTTACATCGAGGCACACGCGACACGAACACGCAGGCGAACAAAGGTTTCATGGGGATGAATCCTTTGTGAATGCATTGTTCGCCTGCGTGTTCGTGTCGCGTGTGCCTCGATGTAAACTCAGCCTCAGGTCAATCAAGGACATCGCGTTCTGATAGCCCAAGCGTCATCGTACTCATGAATATCACCTGGCAGTTCTCATTATCAACGTGATTGTTGGTTATCTAACGTAATCAGGATGGCGAAGAGGCTGAGTCATTTCCTGTTGGTCCTTATTGACCACAGAGGGCAGATGACGTGTTCCGGTAGGAAATTATGAACGTAAAAAAATGGAAACTTTCCATTATATTCCAAGGAATGTAATATTCATTGAAAAGCAATGAAAGATACATTTACCGGTCCGATATAGAAAATGACACCTTTGCATGTCGAGGGACAAACCGAAATGTCACCCCTCGAAAAAACATCGTTCACTTCCGGGGCCTCCGTCATCAACGTTTTCTCGGACTGTCATTTCGGTCTGTCCCCCGACATGGCGTGCGCCATTCGCTTAATGGTCACGATATACACGTGTAGGCCTACACACAGCGCTAATTCATGGTGGCGTGGTTGATCATAGGCCTACTCACGAGTGTAGGCCATTCATAAAACCTTGCTAGCTTAGTTGGTTGCTAGTTGTGTACATTGGCCTGTACAAACTAGGCACTTTAGCAGGCAACTAAGCCTAGCAAGGTTTTATGAATATGGGCCCAGGACTTTGTCGATTTTTAGCTCACCTGTGAGCTTTTGTCGTGGTGCAGCGTCCGTCGTCGTCCGTCGGTGTCCGTTAGCAGCGCTCGTTTCGCAACCGCTGGAGCTATTGATGTGAAACTTGGTACATATATACCCCTAGGTCATATGACCTATGACACCAAGTTTCGTTCCGATCTGATTCTTGGCTTGGCCTCCAGGTGGCCAAAACCAAAAACACAAAAAGTGCAATAACTCCTGAACTAATGACTGGATCATCTCCAAATTTTTATCATAGGTGTATCTTATTAGGATACACGAGCCCTGAAGCCTCGCTGCGCGAGGCATATATTTTATTAGCCTAGATTCGGTTGATGGTGATTTTGTTTGATTTCTAAACCTCCCTATTTTAGGCGTGTGTGAGTAGGCCCTATCTGCCTATGATGGCCCATACACGCCATGCATAAGCCCATTTTGAAATTGTCTGGATGGCCGAAGTAGTAAGTTAAAAGCTCAGAGCGGTCCTTTAAGGAGATAGGCTATAGGCGACGGCCTTATTGTATAGCAAGTGGTAGTGTACCCTCCGTATAGGCCTGTTTAAGGTGTTTTTTTACTTCCTTGCATCATTCATGCATATGGCTTACCTGTGGCATGTTTGTTGTTGTACATCATTCTTCTTCTGTGACTTCATCATTAAACCCCCAAACAGGGGCGAAAGTATAGCCCCAAGGGTGCAAATTGGGTGCAAATTTTTTGTGTCAGGCAGATGCAGCAAGTACCATTTCAGCCCGGGGTCACTCCCCATAAGTGTGTTGCACGATCAGCGTACCAAAAATTGCGGGTAAAGGGGCGTTTTTCGAGTCGCATCGGCGGGTCCCGCGCGGGGNCCCCCCGGCATTTCAGACAGTCTCAGAGCCAGTGACCTAGGCCTACCACTGGTTATAAACAGAGATAAGCAGTAGGACTCAAGTGAACCTATAATCTGTGTCATCTAGTCATGAATAGTTAAGCAAAGAATGTATAGATGGCAGAAGTAGTAACTTGAGTAACTTGAAAGCTCACAGCTCTACTTTATATAGTAGGGGGATAACGTATATAACGTGTTTTTGATTCGACCTACTTTTCAAGGTAACAGAGGTCAAAGTTCTGCAAAAGTAATGAACCTGCCACAGTTCTTCATTATTTCATCGAGCGTCTTCATATCTTGCATAATGGTGTACTAGAGGGGTACCTTCAAAAATACCGAGTTTCGGCCCGATCGGACATCCAATATGGCCACCAGATGGCGTAACCTGAAAATCATCCAAGTGCTATAACTCAGGAACGGCTTGACCCAGAGTGCTCAAGCTTGAAATTTACCTCCTCCTAGATGACCTTTACAAGCACGTAAAATGTCGGCCTGATTAAACTTCCAATATGGCCACCAGGTGGCGTAACCCGAAAATCATCAAATGTGCTATAACCCAGGAACGGCGTGACCCAGAGCGATCAAACTTGATATTTTTTTACCTCCCTCTAGATGACCTTTACAAGCACGTCAAATTTCAGCGTGATTAAACTTCCAAGATGGCTGCCAGGTGGCGTAACCCGAATATCATCAAAAGTGCTATAACTCGGGAACGACTTGACACACAGCACTCAAATGTGCTATGTGGCTCCCTCTAGATGAGCTTTATGTGCATGTGAAGTTTTGGCCCGATTGGACATCCAATATGGCCGCCTGGTGGCATAAACTGAAAATCATTGAAGTCCTGCAACTTGGGAATGACTTGACCCAGATTGCTCATAACTGACATGTACCTCTCTCTGTCATCACACTATTATGTCCAAACGGGTGAGCACATGGTCCATGGACCATTTCATTGGGTTATGCCACCTAGCGGCCATAAAGGATGTCCGATTGGGCCAGAACTTCACGCGCACATAAAGGTCATCTAGAGGGAGCCGCATAGCACATTTGAGCGCTCTTGGTCAAGTCGTTATTGAGTTATTAGCACTCTGATGATTTTCGGGTTACGCCACCTGGTGGCCATATTGGATGTCCGATTGGGCCGAAACTTTACGTGGACCTACAGATTAATCTAGAGGGAGCCACGTATCGAATTTGAGCAGTCTAGGTCAAGTCATTCGTGAGTTATAGCACTTTGATGATTTTCGGGCTATACAAGACCACCTGGCAGCGATATTGGAAGTCAAATCAGGCCGAAATTTGACGTGCACGTAAAGTTTATCTAGAAGGAGGTACATAATATCATGTTTGAGCACTCTGGGTCAAGCCGTTCCTGAGTTATAGCACTTAGATGATTTTCAGGTTACGCCACCTGGCGGCCATATTGGATGTCAAATTGCGCCGAAACTCGGTATTTTTAAAGGTACCCCTCTAATACACCTTTATGCAAAATATGAACTTGCTCAGTGAAATAATGGCGAACTGTGGCAGGTTCGTTACTTTTGTACAGCTTTGACCTCTGTGACCTTGAAAAGTAGGTCAGATCAAAAACCCGTTATGAATGTTATGTATCCTAATTAGATACATAAGATACACCTACAAAACAAATTTGGAGATAATCCGGATGTTTGTGTTTGGGTTTTGGCCATCTGGTGGCCAAGCCAAGAATTGAATCGGACCGAAACTTGGTGTCATAGGTCACCTGACCTGGAAGTTTCAGATCAATAGCCCCAGCGGTTTCGAAACCTGCCCTGTAACGGACCTCGGACACCGCATGACGACAAAAGTTCACAGGTGAGCTAAAAACCATTACAAAATGTACGTAGTACATCGGGTCCATTCGCCGACAGCGAATTTGGTCCCAGGCGTTGGAGAGTGACGCGCACTGCGATGGTGGTGCCGGCTGTTGTAATACAGCTGTAACAGTGATCAAAGTCCGCCTGGAATCAAAGTCCGGTCTTATTGTTCAGTGAGGGATTAGAATACATGGCTATGGAGACCATAACCATTAGAATATAACCTTACAATAGCGGGGTATTGTTTAGCAGACTTGCATTTCTAGGACGTTGATTCCTGTCACACCTGGCTTCTTTGAGACACTGAAGGGCCTACTTTCACGCAAAGGGGTGAAAGGATAGAAATTATCATTATCTATCAACAGAATAATGTCGATTGTTTCGTAGTGAATTTCGTATTCAAAACCGTGCAATTCATATTGTCTCTGTTTTCAAAGATTCGGTGTAATATTTGTCGCATGAATCGATATTTAATTCTTTTTATAAAGCGATATAAACCATGTTATCTACTGAGACGCAACAACATTATCCAGGTACAGCAACAAGTTCGCAATAGAGAACTATGCTGTACATTTACTTTCGTCGCCAGCTACAGTGAATGAAAGTTTCCTGAAGGGTTTCAGAGCATTCGTCCTTTTCAGGACATCGTTGGTAGTGTGGCGTAGGTGATCCATTTGTTTTTGTGATGCAGGCAGGGATGTTCATAGTGTTCATAAAGTGCAATACATTATGCACTAATGCATGATTTTAATTTGTCGTCAGGTATAGTGGTCACATACTCTAGTTTCATCGATTTAAGACCGCTTTTAGGTATTCAAGCTCCGCCCACTTAGGCGTAGATTGTTGGGTAAGCGGCACCAAGTCCTCAGTAAGAATGGATTCATGTCCAAGCCTATGCGGTGTCGATTTCGTAAGAAGGTTTACTTGTAAGCGTCCAAAAAAGACTGCACTTCAATTGACCGTGCTTTTTAAGGACAGTGCAAAACATAGGTCGAGATATACAAGGTGTCCTAGAAAAAAACTAGGCCTGATCCTGTGAAAAGGGGTTAATATCACCAACCCCAGAGGTGTAGCACTATAATAAAGGGTTTCCCATAAAGCAGGGCCAATATGCTTTCCAATGATCCCACGATGACATTCTTTCAGTCATGAATCACAGAGCATCATTGTTTTGAAAATGGCATGTCCAAATCCACTTGTTACAGTTGGAACAAACCATGAAATGAATGTTCACTTGCCATGCTTGACCAGGAAAACAAGTAAGCATTTAACCTTATGTCATTAACATTATGGAATAATATGGTGAGTGATTTCAGAACATAGGCCAATGTGTGAAAGGTATTCAGACCAGAATGACATTCACGCCAGCAACATGGTGAAACTTACCACTGAGCAAAGAGTGTTTGTGGTAACAAAATTCCTTGAAAACAAGGGCTTACAAGCCACTCAAGATGCATTTAGGGACGCCTTCCCAGAGAGAGATCCATGTTTAGGTGTGATCCTGATGACTTCGGCTCCAAATTTGGCTCCTGAATTATGACCTGTAATGAAATGGTCCATGGACCATGTGCTCACTCGTTGACATAGTGTAATGACAGAGAGAGGCACATATGAGCGAACATCTGGGTCAAGTCATTCCCAAGTTGCAGGACTTGTTTTTGGCCACCTGGTGGCCAAGCTAAGAATCGAATCGGACTGAAACTTGGTTAGGGTTAATGTCCAGAAGAACAGATGACAACTGCATGTTCAAGTGTAGGGCCTAGGCCTAGGCCTACATGTACATGTATTTTGTAGAGCTACGGTAGGCCTAACAGGGCAGGGTAGGCCTATAGGCCTAGGCATTTGAACTGCATTGCCATCAAAATGCCGGTACCACTATTGGGTCTCTCCGTGTGAAATCAACCAATTTGAAGAAAAATCCCCGGGTCATCGTCTTGGATTTCCTTCAAATTTTAATAGTAGCTACCTATTGGTACCAAATGGCGAGATCCAAAGTAAAAATTTCATCTGACCCTTAGTTTTGATTTTCTGGGGGGTCAAAAAAGGGGGCGTGGCACCTTCAAAAGTGGAAAATGCGATTATTAGCATTTTCAACCTGCAATATCTCAAAAACTGGCAGAGATATTGCCATGATTTTTTCAGCATTTATTCACTCTTCTGCCTAGATTATAAATCAGCCACAAAATCATGTTTTAACCCATTAAGTTTCATTTTAAGGCCAAGCAAAAAAGG
>NMRB01001978.1:94387-108205 GCA_002633025.1 Notospermus geniculatus | reverse complement strand
CCCCCTGGTGGCCAAGCCAGGAATCAGATCGGACCGAAATTGGGTGTCATAGGTCATTTGACCTAGGGGTATATGTGTACCAAGTTTCAGATCAATAGCCCCAGCGGTTACAAAACGTGCCCTGCTAACGGACTACGACGACGACGACGACGACGACGGACACCGCGTGATGGCTATAGCTCACGAGTGAGCTAACAAATGGATTTGGTCATGCCATTTTCAAAACAATGCCGCTCAGTGATGCATGACTGAAGGAATGTCATCGTGGTATCATTGGAAGGCATAGTGGCCCTGCTTTATGGGAATCCGTACCTCTTGGGTTGGTCATATTAACCCCTTTTCACAGGATTGGGTTTTTTCTGCGACACCCTGTTGGCAATTCCACGAAAATGTCCACCTAGTTTCAAAATTTCACACTTCCCCAAAAGCTTTTTTTCTGGTGCTAACTTTCATGTATGAGTATGAAAGAATCTGGAACAAAATGTTTTCCAACAGTTCTTGCTTTGGGGGCCAGTTGCTGGGTGTCTTTCTTCTTTTGGAATAAACTGTCTTCGAAAATGCGAAACTTTCCACTCTTTCATTCCCGGATTTTGAAGAACCTAAGCACTAAAAACTAGGGGTGAGAGATTTTCCGACTATACTGGTGCTGGTGCAGTATATAAAAATGGTTTCATAACCCCATTGGTGCAACAAGTATTTAAAGAGAGTCATCCATGATGCCCTCTTGAAACTGTCACGTCCGTCACATAAAAACAATGTTTTCCTCACATTTTAAATATGCTACAATTTTCGATGTTATCCATCAGTGGGCAAAGCTAACTTTCCCCTTCTTTAAAATGCACAACCGCTTCTCTACCTCTCGTTTTCAACTAGGCCATAATAAATTGCATAATAACCTTGTCACGTCCGTGACACTTTTCAGGATGGATTTCACCCAGTGTCCTTTTCGAGTCCTGTTGGGCTTTAATAGTTGAATGCTCGTCTGAGTCTGAACTGTGAACCTCCTCTACAGTCTACAAGCATAGATTACTTTTAATTTCCCCATACCTTTCCAAGAGACCAGTGCTGTAGGCCACATACTCCCAAGACTACTATAACTCAGGAATGACTTGACCCAGAGTGCTCAAATTTGATATGTGGCTCCCTCTGGATAATCTATATGGGCACATAGAGTTGCGGCCCGATTGGACATCCAATATAGCCACCAGGTGGCGTAACCTGAATCTCACCTGAGTGCTATACATGTAACTCAGGGGTGGCTTGACCCGGAGTGCGCGAACGTGATATGTACCTCCCTCTAGATGACCTTTAGGTGCACATCAAATTTTGACCTGATTAGTTTTCCAATATGGCCGCCAGGTGACATAACCCGAAAATCATCAAAGAGCTATAACTCAGGAATTACTTGAAGCAGAGTGCTCAAATGTGCTGTGTGGATCGCTCTAAATGACCTTTATGTGCATGTGAAGTATTGGCCCGATTGAACATCCAATATGGCCTCCAGGTGGCATAACCCGCAAGTCATCAGTCCCGTAAACTTGGGAATGACTTTACCAAGATTGCTCATAACTCATATCTACACCTCCCTCTGTCATTACACTATTATGACTAACATCTGAGCACATGGTTCATGGACCATTTCATTTTGTTTTATCAAACCCTGGGTGAATCAGTTTAATTATTAGGTCATTCTTGCTGCTCTGAAAGTTCAAATACTGTTCATGTAGGTGTTGGCGTTGCTGTCATGCTTAAAAATTATCAAATTATTTTTCAAAATTATCAAATTATTTTTAACTACTCTGTAGAAGTAGTTGATAGTATTGTCGTTGAAACTCGTGGGTCATAGCTTTATATATAGATATCTTTATTCATGTAGAAGTACACAGGCACACATGCACATGTATCTTTACATTGTTTATGCGAGTGCAATAACTACAACGAGTGTGCAAAAAGAAAGAAGAACTTGGCTTGAACCCACCCCTCCCCTACATATTTACATTGTACATAGTATATTAAGGATGTCATTAACATTTACAAGGTCCTGACATACTAGATTATCTTTAAATTTAAGGAAATCCCTAATTGCTGAGGCTCTCTGTTGTAATAGAGGATCTGGGGCAGCCATGGATAAATGAGTCTGACGGGATACGAGGTTTCTTGTAATAATACTTCTATTCACCAGACAGGACATTGAGTTGGAGACAGATGACCGACTCCCCGCCATAGCAAGATTACATGCCAGCTTAGTGTAAGTATTGCTGCACTGGGACATTTTCTGACAAAAGTTTCTAAATCTATTGATTAACATTAATTCAACTGGACAGGAGTCAATAATTAATGGTATCAAAGCACAATGCGTCCTTGGAGAAAGGCCACAGATTTTTCTCACAGCCTTTCTCCAAGCAGTATACAAGAGTGACATAGATTTATCTGATAAATTCCACATGGCTGCCCCATACAATGACGTACAGTATGAGTAAAACAATTTCACCTTAGTTTCAAAGTCGCAATAATAAAATTTAGACAATAAAACATTTACTCTTCGGTTAAAGTCTGACACGGATTTAATGATATTTAGATTGCCAACTTCGGGACCAATCAAATGACCTAGGTGTAGAGCAGTACCAACAGATGTTACACGGGTACCCTGAAAAATTACAACCATAGGGGTGTCATCTCTTCTCTTTGGTTCACTCTGGAAAAATATTAATTGACATTTTGAAGGATTGAAACGTATTTTGTATTCAGTGGAGTAATTCGAGGCAATACGTAATTGGATGTTAAGAGAAAATTCAGTTGGACATAAAATAATAATATCATCAGCGTAGGCAAAAGCCCCCGCAAAAGTAGTACCGATGTAGCAACCAAAACCAGAACCTTTCAACTTTACAAGTAGGACATCTAAATACACTGTGAAAAGGAAAGGGGATAGTATCCCACCTTGTTTCACACCATTGGATACAGCGAAATAATTTGAATGATGCCCATTCCATCGTACTCTCATTTTTTGATTCATGTACAGGTATGCAATGATTCTTGCCATGACAGAACAAATCCCTTTACTTTGTAAAACTTCTAATAATTTGGTGTACTCCACTCTATCGAAAGCCTGACTAGCATCTAATAACATAGCATATACTTGCCCTCCCCCATTTTGATAATACTGGATAACTTCATTAACAGCGACCGTACAGTGTGTAGTAGACAAGCCTTTTTTATAACCGAATTGCATATCAGAGGAGTGCAGGGTGTCCTTACATTTCTCTAAAATAACAAATTCAAGTAACTTACATACAGGACTATTAAGAGCTATACCCCTATAGTTTGTGGAGTCATTTAATGACTTCTTTGCGTTTTTAGGAATGGGCATAATTGTGCTACATAACATATCTTCTGGTACATTAAACCGTGACGTAACATGCTGGTAAAAAGGAGAGAAATCATCACGTATAATCTGTGTGTGCCAAATTTAAAATGATTTGTGGATAAAATCGTCTGACCATCGGTTTTATTTAATTTCAATCGATTAACAGCAGAAATAATATCAACTACAGAGATTTGGTGCTGGGAGGCACACCTACTATGATCAGCGCTACATTTCAAATGAATACCGCCATCCACAAGACAGACCTCATCTCTTCATTAACGTAAGACACAGAATTATACAAGGTTTCATACTTCTGAGCCATGTTTATTCGGGATGCAGTTTTAGAAAACGCGTGTAGGCAGCAATTTTGTATTTTGTACAGGTCACGTCCGTGACAACGAGCTGTCACGTCCGTGACACAGAAAATTATCAATTTGCTGTTATCTAATCATCAGATATGAATCAGCTGTTATGTTTTTTATTGATCTTAGTCTTCTTTGCTTTGCTTTAGTCTCCTTTCTTGTGTTGCTCTTGGAGATTCACAGAATTTTAAAAATGAATTACCAAAGTCACAATTTAGATTTTGTCTGATGTCACGTCCGTGACGCAACATATTCGTGAACAGGGGGTTAATTTATTATTGCTTTGAAGTGATTTTATATTTTACGCACAGGTAGACAACAGCCTGACATTGGGTGAGGTCAAATGTCTCAGTTAAGAAATATAGTTACAGTTATTGTTATACATGTAGTTTAGTTAACGTGAGCCCTGAAAATCCTTGCTCACGTTAACTATGAGTTTACTGCTAGTTAACAGAAAGTTAACTGACAGTTAACTAATAGGTAACAACAGTGGGGAATCCCCATCACTTCCAGTTAATGATTCCCTGAATCCTCTCTTGGAATCATCTCTGCAGTTTCACTGAAAGGAAAACATGGCTGCTACTGCTGGTAAAAAGCGTTTTCGTTGGATTCAAGGCCTGGTAATCCAACTTGCATCATTGGAATAAACAACATGGCTGCCTTAACTTAACTGAAACATTTGACCACCCAACACAGTTAACTATCAGTTAACGCCTAGGCGTTACAGTAACTACTGTACATTCTGTAATGCAAAGTTTAAACCAAAATTGGAAAAGCTTGCGTTAACTACTAGTTAACTAAACTTTTTCCTTAACAATCTGTTATAGTTTAGTTAACCTGTAGTTAACAGCAAGTTAACTAAACATTTCGGACGGTGGTCAAAGCTCCCAGTTAAGGTTTAGTTAACTAAACTTTAACTGTAACTTTTCCTGTTAACTATAACATTTGACCTCACCCATTATGTAGGGTATTCAATTTTTCTATCGGCCCACAGGTAGTAGATGCAGCCCTGAATGAGTGTACAAATGTCACGTCCGTGATTTTGGACTTGCCCCTGTGCAAGTGATCACTTTGTAGCTTTGTCGACCGCTGTCAAATCAACTTCCTAGCACCATTGAAGAGAGCCAATCAGCCAGAAAGGACAGAGGCCTGTTCAAATGCATAAGGCCTATTGTACAGTAGTGGGCCCCCTCCCAGGTCAACGAAGTGGAGTGTAGGTGTGAAGATGAGTAGAATAGGGTGGGCGTGGACTGGGTGGTTCGCCCGAGTTAATGAAGCAGTCTTAAATCGATGAAACTAGAGTATCTTCATATTTGTTCATGGAGCGGTCCAGGCATTCCTTATGATCTCCCTAAAACGTCACCGGGTGATCCATATAAATATAACATCTAGATAATGCTTTCGTAGTACATTCGTAGTGAATTGCCACGCAAGTGTGGATTACGCATACACTTGTTCTCTATTGGGATACAGAGGGCGGTTTGAAGGAACTTACGGGTGCTGGAAAATGTTTCCCGAGTGCAAACGTCGACTAATAAATCCACCTTGTGTTCTATTAAGTGGTTACGTTCGCCGACGTTAGTGTTGTGTAAGATGCACTTTGCTCTATCTTAATACATTAGATCCCGGCCTGCAGTTTTTTCGATGTGTGCAGAAAACTAGGTCTTGATTCTTGAAGTGCGTATCAGCATGAAGGAATCAAACATAAAGATTCAACTTACAAATTTAGCATTTTAGAAATGGGGACTGTATCCCTTTAAACTTCACCAGATTTTCATTCTGACTCTTCCGTATCAATCTGAACGTCAGAAAACGATTTGTTCCAGCATTGTAACTCTGACGTATTTCCGACAGCGCCATATTGCTCCGGGAACTACTTTGATGAAGATCAGTTTAAACGTGCCTCGACAAGACTGTTCAAATCTATTTATACGATCTACGTCACCGATTAGGCATTGTGAGTGTTGCTACATTATAGAAAAATGAGTTGAAGCATGTTACCTTACCTGATGAAGGGTTAGTCACGCTATAACAGTACGTTGAACTTCGCTAGTGGTGAAGCTATGGCGGCCATTTTTGTTTCGTGATCGAGGCGTGGAGGGAGAAAGAGTCACCTAATGCATACGAATTTTTCAATAAAAATCGTTACAAAATGCACAGTTAACCACCCAAACGTTGTTATATTGATTTTCATTGCGAAATAACTCATTTTGTGCAAACAGACATTAGTTATATAAAAATTTATATGTGAACTATTTCCAGTATGCGCAAAGCTACAACCGCATCACTTCTGCTGTTCATCGACCATATGGTGGTCGAACTTAATCCGCTATACCGGTATATACGGACAAGGTGCTTCAATGGCGGCCCGAAGGTTGTCGAAAGCTTCCGAGTCAAAGACGATTGTCTTCCGTATGATAGGTAAGATCCTTATGCATGTTTAGTGCAAATTTTGTTGAATTCCGATTCCTTTATCGTACGATACAACAGGATGAAATATGAGTACCCCACCAACGATGATGTGGCAGGGTCATCTGTGTACATGTACGGGGAACTGAAAATAGCGCCCCTCAGACATGAAATTGGAAGGGCCGGCGCGGCCACTTTTTCATTGAGGGGGTACACCACAAATAGGGGCACCTACTTACAGAACGAGAGCAAGGCCGTAGCTAGCCTTTTTTTTCGCTAGTGAGGCATTTTAATCAGATACGCTCAACGGACGTGGGCTTCGCCTTCCAGCGAACCAAAATGCCCTGCTCCCCCGAGAAAATTTTGATTCTGAAGTACCGGAAACGCGATTTCCTGGCATCTGGGCGGGGGACGATGGACATAACACTTGGAGTAGATACCCCCCTACCCCCCCCCCCCGCCACGCCGGCCCTGCATGTTGACAGATTCATGTAACCCACCACTACAATGAAATGGTCCATAGATCATGCGCTCACCTGGGTGAATGTACCAGAGGAACGAACCTCAGGTGTCAAGTCGATATGTTCCAGGGAAACATCACACCGGGTTAGAACATTCTTTGCGGTATTGTTCATAAGATATGAGCCAAGTAGATTTTTTTAAGATGGACGACTGGCGGCCATATTTGAAGTCCAATTCAACATTCTAGCTGCTGTATTTAGCAAGCCAGGGTATTTTTATTCGTGCGCATTTTATTTTATATTTCATCTAACGTCAGTCTCAACGCAAAACCCGGTAGATATGTCGTGTATCCTTGTTAGATGTACGTATGATAAAAAAATTGGAGATGATCCAGCCAGTAGTTCAGGAGTTATTGCACTTTGTGTGCTTTCTTTATGGCCAGCTAGTGGCCAAGCCAAGAATCGATTCGGACCGAAACTTGGTTTCATTTATCATCTGACCTAGGGGCATATACATCTACATGTATGTACAAGGTTTCAAGTCGATAACACCAGCTGTTACGAAATGTGCCCTGCTTACGGACGACGCTGCACCACAACAATAGTACACATCGGTGAGCTACAAAAAGCTGAACCTCCTGCCTGTTGCGTAAAGCCATAATTCAAGCAGTACGAGACATCTGATGGCCACACGAAGTGTATCTCTCAGTTGCTAGCTGAATGGGGAGCGCCAATTGGTCACGTGAGACTGATAGAGCAGACGTGACACCTATAGAGGCTCATTGTTCGAGAGATGCGGTTCACCAAGCACGGCCAGTCACACCTTGAATCGTCATGAATAATAGGTGGCGTCGGTGTAGGCCTACTATCAGTTCAAACTCACGCGTATATTCTCGCGTGGTCTGCGTGATCGGAGTTCCCTATTTTCACAGCATATGGAACGCCATGATCGCCAATTTTGATCGCGTACTTGATGCCCCTTCGACGGCCTTGGAAGTTAAGCCCGAGAGTGCACGTTGTCCCTTTGGTTTTTGAAAGAGACCAGACACTTCAAAGGTTTGAGTGCAGCGACGAAATTACATGGGGATTTTGGCGAGTTTTTCTGGCGGAAAAGACGACTCTCCAAACGCTTGTCAAAATACCATGTTTTTTTAATGCTATAATAATACTGCTTATGTCTCTTTGTGATGCAGTCGACTTCGACTGGAGATCTGAAAGAAAAATAATAACTTCGCCTCGTCGAAATGGCGACAACTGCCCAATAGCAATCGTGGGATTCCAGCACTGCAAAAACAACCTAAAAGCAACATGCAAATTCCTTTTCTTCTCTTTGGAACCACAACTCACGCTCGTGGTACATCCGTCGGCAGGTGGAGCCGTAGGTCATTGTACGCCCGTCACCACCCGGCATGCCACCTATTATGCAAATTTCACCCATCGATGTAAAATGAAGTGAATCCTAGGAATGCATGTCCTTGTTACAATAGTCAGTTATTGTAAGGCTATAGGACAGGAATTTGGAGGGGCTTATCTGCAAGGCCAATGATGTCGAAGTCATCTTCAGAACAAGGAAATGTTCTCGGTAAAACTAGGCCACGCATTTGGCTCAGTCATATTCTTCATGGCGGAGCCAAGAAACAGTGGCACAGTGTAGCCATATTCCGTTAATCCACTCGTTTTTATATTTTGTGCAGCCGCACACAGCGGCACAGGGACATTCTGCTCTCAGCCAATACGACGAACATGTGAGCATTATTTGCCGGTGTGCGCCCAGCACTAAGCACAGGTACTAGGGCGGTACATAAATCGGGCGGCGCCAGCGTACAACCGTTTAATGCATTACAGTACAACTGCGTCCAGTACGTTTGTACGTTTTACCGTAGTGTACTATGAAGCATTTGGGTTAGTTTGGTGCCTACGCAATAGCCGAAACTGACATGCCTGCGACGTTGCTAATAAATTCATTCAGTAACATTTGGAAGCACGTAAAAACACGTATGTGAAAGTAGTATCGGTACCCTATCGAAGAGAGATGTTCGCTGGAAAGCTCTCACTGAGTACTCTCAAATGACCAGGCTACTATTACTTGTGACAGGTGATCTTTGAATTTTTAGTGAATACTTCCTATTTTTATTTTTGATAAAGTTGCCATTGGTATCGCAGGGTTAACGACTAGGCACATGTATTTATGACATCATTGACATTGGTCTGAAGTAAACTCCCACTGCATTTCGAACGGGTATTGGTAAACAGAGAAACCAAGAAATGAAGAAATCGAGAACTCCCAAGATCGATTAGTTGGGCCTATGCCTTTCTACATGTATTCAGTATGGGCAGTTATTGCGGCAAATATTAAGACAAGCATAGTAGGGACAATTTCATGTGTCTAAATTCTCAAGGACCTTGGAGCTGTGAGCCTTGAGGCGCAGTGCAAGGTCCTTGCTTCGATCCTTCGCTCATTTGTGGTCACCCTCATTTGTGGTCAATAGTGGTAGTGCGAATTCAAAACTTTGAGAATCATAACCATAAACTACACAGTCACACAACCATTCAGTCCAAAGATGTTCAGAATTGAACCCACAACCGACGCACTACACCATACTGACAATAAAAAGAGTGTAAGAATCGATGTATGACACTACTGATCCAGCAACCAAGAGGTGTAGTGAGGTTGATATTCAGCGTAAATCATGACATGAAGGATAGCCTCGAAATAGGCCTACAGCTTCTAAGTCCTTGAGAATTGACTATGGGTCCCTTTTGAACAGTTGTAGGGAATGGCCTTGTGTCCCTTTTCCCAAATTATAGGAGGTATAGCGTTAATTATCAGCCCTTTCGAGCAATGATCCTACTGCATGGCTGTTTACCGGAAGTGTCCAAGGCGTCAAAGTTGCCATGCAAAAGGAAAATTCATGAAAATGACGAAATGCACCCGGGCACTTCATGACGTCACCAGTTTTGTGCTCACGTGCATCTTGGCAAGACGCATGTGACAATTTTGGATGAAATATTTCGGATATTGGACGATATTTTATAATCTTGGAGGAAATTTTTACAATTCTTGGAAATTAAATTCTTGGACTGTACTTTTTCAAATCTTGAACGAAAAATCAGCCTGGAATAAATTCCGCTTTGGCATTCCATAGGTGATGGTTAAACTAATCGATCATGGGAGTTCTCGATTTTTTCATTTCTTGATTTCTCTGTTTACCAATACTCGTTTCGAACCGCTACCCGTATTACGCACTCCGGAACTATTTTGGATTGTGCAATTCTGAGATGATGACAAATAAGCGTCACTAATGCGAGCAGAATTGGCGCCAAGCAAGCTAGCCAATCATTAATCCGCTTTCAGGACCACAGCGATGGGCGATTATTGCGACGTATCTCGGCATGCTCGACGTGTTCCTGCCAATCATCTCATGTCCTCCGGCGGCGTCGGCTCATATTTAGTGTCAATAGCTTTTGAGTGAGCAGGCGTCATCGGTGCTGTGTTTTGGAGGTACATGTACTTCAATTTTTCTGGCGTTTAGTGGACCATAACTAATTGACATGGAAATAAAGGTTAGGGCCAAAAGACGAACATGAAGGGCATTATTACTGTGTACTACCATATGATCGTGTCAAACTGGGGTATAATGGTTCCAGATATACCACAGCAACACGTTCATTCGTACCTTGCCTGCGCCATCATGTGTTGCAAGTTGAAATGTGCGACGTTTGACGCTATAGCAGAACAAGTACATTTTGTTTGTCAGATGAGCAAAAAACGAGGGACGTGTATGGAGAAATCGGAAGCTTTTAACTCCCCCGGGACCAGGATGTACCAGAAGAAGGTAAATAATGTTGTAACTGGGTGATACTAGTGAGGTTTCGCAAATCTGACAAAACACGAAGCACGAAATACAAAATTGGCTTTATTTCACGACCTAATGTATTTTCGGACATGGATATATTGCTGCCACAAATATTGCCTGCTGCAAGAGCATGTTTTAGAGTGTGACTTAAGATCTATAGAGGTGGATTTAAAGCTTTGAAATTTATCATTCGTTGCCACTTCGTAGCAATGAAGTGTAAATTTAGAAATTCAAGATGCAGCCTACCTCTCTCGGTCTTATGCTTCCTAAACGATGCACTGGTTGCAGGGATATTTGTGGTGCCAACCATCTCCAGAAATACATTAGGTATTGTATTTGTATTTCATTTTTCCGTCAGGGCCGACGCTATAGCATTATTGGCCCTGGTAAGTACGGAGGAGGCCATCTCAAGCTACTCATGTTCCTCACTTGGATGGGGTATTTTACTTGCCCTTGCAAAGACACAAGGTACAAGGCACCACGGTTTACTGTCCCTTGCGACGGACGTGAAGAGCCGGGAATGAAATCCCATATGGCCCGGGCTGGATTCGAACCCGGGACCTGCCGCTTGCTAAGCGGACATGATAACCACTAGGCTATCAGGCTCCTCAAGGTTAGGTTCTGGAAATGAAGTTGAATTAAGTATTTCGTACTTCTGGTTTCGTCAGGTTTGGGAAACCTCACTTAGACCGAACACCCACAACACGACGACATAACAATACAGAGTGTCCCAAAATAATTGTCCAGACCAAACCAGGCAACCACAGAATCTAGTAGGTTTCTCCGAATTAAGATAGAGGATTTTCTGACATAAAAAACAGTGTTCATTTCATCAAAATCAATCAAGCCAATCAGAGTTATATCATTTTTTTTGAGTGCACAAAGGCGAGTCCCCAAAGTGGAGTGTTGTCAAAGAGGCTTAATTTGATTCGGTTCATCACATAACTTCTGACTGGCTTGACTGATTTGGATAAGAACAATTTCTATGCATGATGACCCTCTAACATAACTTCTGACTGGCTTGACTGATTTGGATAAGAACAATTTCTATGCATGATGACCCTCTATCAGGATCTTGAGAAACCTATATTCTCAAGTTGACTGGTTTAGCCTGGACAGTTTTTGGGTCAGCCTGTGTAAGACTTGAAAACTCGTCTTTGTGTTCCCTGAGTCTTCGTTGCAGCAAAAAGCCATTTCGACCGATCACGTGATGAAGAGGACAAATACCTCCTCCAAACACAGACTCTCCCGCTTTGATATGTTAATGAGGGCGCAGATTGGTTCTGTTGAATTCGTATATTCTATTTTTGGTCTTTGGGATCCCTTCAATTTAGCATTCCCGCCGAATACCAGATTTTTGCCATACCCAAGCGGTACTAACGTGCACTTCTCGCGGAATGATGTCCAAAGCTGAACTGCATGGACAAAAACAGGAGATTCCAGCTTTGAAAAAAGACCACCACGCCACAGTGGTGGTCACGAGAAACAGAAACGACCATAATGCCCGCTGTACACGATCAAATTTTTCATCCAATTTTTTGGAAATTCAGATTCCGGGCCTATTGGGGCTTCAATGTATAAACCCGCATGTAGGCCTTTATTGAGCATATTCAGAAAATTGGATGAAAAATTTGATCGTGTACAGCGGGCATTAAGCACTTTCAAAGTACCTCCAGGACATGATAGACTACCATACCAGCCTTATCCAAAGCTGACACTATTTGGCGCTGCATGCATGCTTGACCAAGATCCAGTCATTCTCTCGTGAGCAGGCACACAGCGCACATGTGATCTTCAAGAGCTCTCTTCTCTCAGGTAAAAGGGCCCACATCGATTTCCCGGTTCCTCTGTCAAGTCTGGCTGTCTTATTAAAGTCTTGGTGATAGAAAAAAAACAAGAGAAGAAAAATAGTCTGGGTGTTTTAAATAAAGGGCCGTATTTTAGAATGTTCCTTAACATTAAGGTCCACCTTAAATCTATTGTTCTCGACCTTAACATTAAGGAACGTTCTAAAATACGACCCAAAGTCTGGGTGATTATAAAAAGAAGAACAAAAAAAATAAATCTGGCTGACTATGAAAAAAAAGAAGAAAAGAAAAATAGTCTGGACGCAATGGTTCCTGGGCTCGCCGCCAGGCGACAAATGGCGTAGCCAGCGAATTACTTTGTCGAACCAGCGAGTAGAATGCCTCATAGAGGATTTTTTCAGGAATATGCATTTTTGTCTCCCATTGCGTGAACACGCCGTATTAGTTGTGCTTAGCGGTACTGTTTCCACGAAAGATATCCGTAGTAAGTAATCCGTAGTAAGAAAGATATCCGTAGTAAGAAAGATAGAAAGATATCCGTGTAAGAAAGATATCCGTAGTAAGTAATCATATATAAATGGATACAATATCGCCGAAAATAACACGAAAATTCGGGATTTTGTGGCGGTCGTCTGCTTTCTGCTTATAGGCCAAGCCGAAGTCGAATGTTCTCTTCACTGTCTATCACCACGTGCAGATAAGAAATCACGCCTGTTAACAGCGTAATCGGCCATTGAATCAGCATAAGCCATTGTAAGAAATGCCACAATGTGGCTTAGTAACAGAGTTCTTTGTCTGCTTTGCCTAATTCATGCATACATGTAGTTCTCTATATCCAACCGCCAGTTCAGCACGTCGTTCGTCGTTCACGTGCTTTTGTGTCAAGCGCTACCGATTACTGGAATAAAATCAGGAAAAAGTACATACCTGATGAAGGCACGGTAGTGTCGAAAGCTCGTCCCAATATACTCAAGTTGATCTACAAAAAATGGTGTTATTATGTACTTTTTCCTGATTTCAATCTTCTTGATCAACACGGCTACCTCGAAATTCGATTACTGGAATAAGTGAATATGAGTCATTCCATATGAATCCAACACACTTTTTTGCCCGACCCCCTTGAAATCGCCCAATATTTGGCCTGTTGGGGGGTCTACCTGAGAAAACTCCACAGTGAAATTTTTGGCTCCGCGCCAGCATTTTCAGAGATGTTGGAGCAATTTGAAATTTTCATGGGGTTAGGCTAATAAATTGACCTTGTGACAGAAAACTGCTAATATCTCTCTTGAAACTCAACGTATTGAAGAAATTCTGGTACCGTTGGATAGAGGAGAAGATTTCCTTTCCAATGATATGCAACTCGATGATGTCCGGACTAGTGTGAGATATATAGGTCAAGTCACGTGACATTGTCCTTTGACCAAAAATATCACAAAAGTATATACCTCGATTTTCAGGAAAATCATACCTTAGTTAGGACACCTAGCCCCCATGATGCCCCTAAAGTTTCATTGTGGGCAAATGAAATATGGCTGAGGGAGAACGGAATTTGTA
>NMRB01001978.1:59717-83375 GCA_002633025.1 Notospermus geniculatus | reverse complement strand
TGGGTTTCTTTACTCATTGTGAAAGAGAAATGACAACACTCAGTTTTCATTCACCACCACAACTCACAATAGTGCAGAGGCCTGTGTCAAAGGTGTTGGACGTGTGGCCAAAAATATTTTGATAAAAGTGGCTCAAAATCATATTTCTACACAGAATAGTTGAAATTTTAGGATATATTATGAAAGGCCTCGGTGAGTAGAACACAGTGATATAAAAATTTTGAATGAAATCATGCAAATAAAAAAGTAGCAAAAAACACACCTTTACAAAATTCCTTCTGTCAAATGCGGATTTCAGCGGAATTTTACGATGTTGATACCATTAGATAGCCAGGAAAATTTGCTAATATATCTGTCGGGACCAATTTTCTCTATCCCATTGGTTTGGAGATATTCAAGAAAAACTGCTGTCCATTTATTTTTGACCATGAGTGTACACACACGAGTTTAGGTACATATGTGCCAAGCATGTAACTCTATGATTTTAGAATCCGTATGAAACTAGTACCGAGGAAAATAGGGAAATGAAGCGAATTGGAACTGAATTTTACCTTGCAAAACGGGTCAAGTCAGTTATGCTAGCATTAAGCTCGGGCACGCGCGTGATGGAAATCTTCCTCATCCATCCAGATCCACTCAATTCCCTACTACTCCTCTTCGTGTGCGCGTACCTGCGATGCACGCCAACTGAGGGCTTCCGCCCTCAGGGTTGTGCCCCCCCCCCATTTCTCAACCGTGGATCCGGCCCTGCTCATTCATGGCTGATGCAGTAAATAGATACAAATCAAGTCCCTGTTAGGCTGACTAAGAAGATCGGATGGATATGGATTGTGCGTCAAGATTTGATTTAAAGTTGGATGTCTCTCAGTTTTGCAGTTCCCCAACAGCGCCAACACCCATTGTTTGATATATGTGTATGTACTGTACCACGATGCTGATCTCAAAAAAAGGAAAGACGTTTCTTAATCCTGAACGCTGATGACAAATGAGTAAGGTGCGAGATAATAGGGAGTTTGAGATCAGCGACTTATCACGGATTGTTGATGACTCCGTGTATTAATATTTATTGTTCAGGTGCTGCCACCTAGCCTTGCTCTTGGCTGGTGCTGCCACCTTCCTTCTGTTCACACAACTCGTCAGTTGTGAGCTGGAGGTGTTCGTGTCAAGTCATGCTTTGACTTTTTTCCGAGTTTCTTCTAATTTTCCGCTCTAAATTCCACCAATTTCAAACTGATATCACACCTAGCAGTGAGTATTGGAATGGTATAGTTCTTAGCTTTTAACTGGAGTCACCAAGGTCGTCACCTACTCTTTTATTACATATATTTTCTGCAATTTGTGCGTGGGAAATTCTTGCCACTGTACAAAGCGCTGGCTTTCCGCCATCTTGAAGTTGGTACTTTTTATGACTTGTAGACGTATCTTTCTTTCTTGAACAATACATGTCACTTGAATATGTGCTGCTTTATTCAATTCAAATGTTCTATCCCTTGTGGTCACGAACATTAAGGTTTGAAATTGATGACTTATTTGGTGCTTGGCCTGGCTTGGTAGTGGGCATATCGCTGTCATTGTTGAGTTTGAGTGCGCCATGCTTGTCAGTGCAGTACATGTGCATGGAAGCACGTAGTTGTATACCGGCTTAGGCCTGTCTTCTTTGTTCTGGCTCAGTGTCCACTGTGCATGTGCATCGAAGCGCGTAAATGCACTGGTGTGTTGTGTTACACCCAGTTGAGGTGCTGTTCAGTGCAGCTCATGTGCATTGAAGTACATGAGGGCATATAACCCGCTTTTTTGTGTGTTTAGTCAGCGTTTGTGCATCTTTGAGTGAGAATATTGTTGACAATATTACGCAGGTATGTGCATGATGATTCTTAATGACAGCGGTTGGCCTATTCCTTGTCCTAGCTTGGCTTAGTTTGGTTTTAAGACTAGATCAGTACAATTATCTATAAATTATTAGTCGATATACACGGTGTGACCGAAGCACTTGAGTGTATGTCCGTTGGTGGCGTTACCAGTTCTGATTCTCACTGCTGTGTGATATGTAAGTTTGTGGGGTGTGCCTTTTGGCTTATTTTTCCCTACTGTCCCTTTAGTTATTTTTGGATTTGTGACCCTCCAGCTTGCAACTCACCTCCATCCTATCGAACAAACGACCTTGAATCGAATCAACGTCCTTTTAATCATGGCTGATCAGGTCACCAAGATCAAGCGATGCAGATCGAGTCAAGCGGGCGTTCTTACGAAATACTGCAACAAAGCTCTTACTGGCATCAAGGAGAGACGTTCAAGGGCCTACATTAGTGAGTGTTTAGAAAGTATTGAAACTGCTGCTGAAACCCTTCAAGAGACCAACGAACTGTATAAGACTTTTCTCACAGCGCCTGAGGATCTGAAGGACTGTGATCTCTGGTTCCAGTCTCGCCGAGAAGTTGCTACTCAAGTTATTACTGATGTCCAGTTTTATATGATGACACCTGGTGTACCCTCAGTTTCACACGCTTCAAGTACAGCTAGCACTGAGTCAAGACTGGTTGAATTGGAAGTCGCCAAACTGGAGTTAGATAAAGCTCGTAGCCAAGCCGAAGTCCTACAACAGGAGGCCAAAGCTATGCTGGAGTGTCAGTTGTTGGAGATAAAACGGGAGGAGCAGAAAGAAATTGAGAAAGCCCAACAGAAGATACAGAATATAGGCGTCCCTCAAGAACAAGATTGAGGAGTGGAGAAGCCTGAGCCAACTAGCGAGAAGATTACCACATGGTTGAACACTGGTACAGTTGCCAAGTCATCCGATGTGAAGGACTCACAGACTCAACCTCAGCCTGTAGTTACTGCCGTACAGATAGATCCCCAAGCTGGTCAACCTCAACCTGCAGTCGTTCGTGGTCCTACCTTTCCTGCAACTGTAGCTGATGTTACTGCTGATGTGCCTGATGTCACAACTCTTGGAAGCGTTCTCAACCCACACGCCCCAGTTCACAAGCAGAATAAAGCCGTCGATGCCTGGATTGACGAATTGATCCCTGGACAGGAAACTGTTTTGTTACCATCGCAGACGACAAGTGGTGGAAATGATCTACTTGTTGAAGCCCTGCTTAAACTTGAAGGTGAAAGAGGTTTGCCAGCAGTTGAAGTCACGCCATTTGATGGATCAGCTCTTATGTGGCCAAAGTTTGTGGAACAATTTTATACTCAAGTTCATATTAGATTTGGTATGAATGACGCCAGACGGATGGACCTCCTACAATCTCACCTTAGAAAGGAAGCTAAAGATTTGGTACAGGGGATCGGTTATAGCGGACGCTGTTATGCAGAAGCCCTCCAAGAGCTGAAGAAAGCCTTCGGTCATCGAAATAGAGTAGCCCGTGCCTACCTCGACAAGGTTGCATCTGGTCCAGCTATCAAGTCACGGAACCCTACCTCGCTTCGTCAGTTCTACATTGATGTTCGAGACTGCATCATCACGCTTACACAGCTATGCTATACATCTGATATCGTGGGAACAGACATCTTGGTGAGAGTGGCAGGGAGACTTCCAAACGACAAGATTCGTCAATGGAACAAGTACGTCACCCGAGTATCCAAGACTGAGGAACCGTCTTTGTATCACTTACGTAACTGGTTGGCCGAACGTGTTGAGGAGGAGTTTAATCCATATTCCATCAAATTTGACAGAAAGTCGTCCAAGGACCAGTCTGCTTTCAACAATGCCGTAGTGAAGTCTGAGAAGAAGAAAGATAAGCCTAAGCAAGACAAGCCCAAAGTTAGACAACAGCCTACGCCTTCTTCTGGTGTGTCTACGCCTACCTCTGGTAAACCCGCGCCTATCACTGGTGCTGGTCGGAGTTTTACTGGGAAGAATGTTAAGTGTCAGCTTTGCGGAGAGTCTCATCACCTCTACAGATGTTTCAAGTTTGTCTACCACAAGCCAGAGAAGAGATGGGAAATCGTTACTAGCAAGGGACTTTGTCTCAACTGTTTAAGAGAAGGTCATCAAGTTGGAGCTTGCACTTCGCTCTTGCGCTGCACAGAAGACAACTGCGGACAAAAGCATCATGCCTTGTCACATCCGAATGAAGAATCGAAGACTGCTCAAAATGCATCTATGAATTTTGCCTCTCAAGATTTGACGCCAAAGAAGTCGTACTTCCAACTGGTTAGAGTGTACGCTTATGGGAACAATGGTCGCTGTATTTCTACGGTTGCTTTGTTGGATTCCGCCAGTGAAGTCACACTCATCCACGATCTGCTAGCCAAAGATTTGGGTCTAGAGGGAAGGAAACAGAATCTTACCATTAAGACAATGAATGCAGAATCCACTACACCATCACAAGTAGTATCCCTGAAGCTTCGGTCAACAGAGCCAGGATCAACTGTGAAGGATGCCTGGGTAGTTGCTGCAGATTCCTTTCAGTGTCCATCACAAAGAATTAGATCAGATTGGAGTCATCTTCACAATTTGAATCTTTCTGACATTGACGCTTCTCAAGTTCAAATGCTTATCGGGATCAACGTTCCAAGTGCCCATCTTCAACTGGATGCCAGACAGGGGAGTGAGAGTCAACCGTTAGCAGTTCGCACACCTTTGGGATGGATTATGATGGGGGTGGCCGATGCCGATAAGGAAGAGACAGCCGTCAGAGTCAACATGATACTACAACAGGAGCAACAGCTTCAAAGTCAGATTGAGAAATTTTGGTCTACTGAATCATTTGGAGTCGCCTTTGAGGACCAAAGCCCGATGTCAAAGCAAGATAAACATGCTCTACGAATCTTGGAAGAAACTACACAGTTGGTCAGCGGTCATTATCAAGTTGGGATGCTGTGGAAAACCGATTTACCTGTGCTGCCCAACAACAAGCATGTTGCAAGCCGAAGATTCGCTCTGCTGAAGAATCGAATGACCAAAGACAGTAATTTTAAAGATCTTTACTCTGCTACCTTGAACGGATATGTTGAGAAGGGCGATGCTAGAAAGCTTACTACAGAAGAGGCGGAGACAACAACATCAAAGACTTGGTACATACCTCACCATGGCGTTCTCAACGTTAACAAGCCAGGAAAAATCCGTGTCGTTTTTGATGCAGCAGCTCAGTGTGAAGGCATGTGTCTCAACTCTAATCTGTTGACAGGACCAGACTTACTTAACAGTCTTTTTGGAGTGCTACAGCGATTTCGTCGTTACAAGGTGGCATTGTCAGCAGATGTGGAAGGTGGATGTTTCACCAAGTGAGCGTGCCCGAAGACGACTCTGATGCTTTGCGTTTTTTGTGGAAGGAGAATCCAGAAGAACCCGGTCAACCCGATGTCTACAAGATGGTCCTGCATATTTTTGGAGCTACCGATTCGCCAACGTGTGCTAATTACGCACTGAAAAGGATAGCTAAGGACCATGCCGATAGTTGCAGTAAGGAAGTTGTTGACACCGTGTTGGACGATTTCTACGTGGATGATATGTATGCCTCGATCGACACTACATCACAAGCTATAGATCTCGCCTTGAATACAACTGAACTCTTGAAGAAAGGTGGAATGCGTCTCCGAGCCTGGATATCCAACACATTAGAAGTTCTGAATCATCTTCAGCAATCGGAATGCAGCTTGCCAAATGTGGACTTTTCCACCTTAGAATCTACTGTTCACCGAACCTTGGGACTGAAGTGGAAAGTTGTGGAGGATGTCTTCATCTTTGATTCTAACGTCAAGCCGAAGCCAACAACCCAGAGGGGAGTTGTCTCTACCATTAGTTCAATCTTTGATCCATGTGGTTTTCTTGCACCGTACATCCTACGAGCCAAGATGTTTGTCCAGATTTTATGGAAGCGAGGATTAGGATGGGATGAACCCTTGGATGCAGAACTTGAGAGTCATTGGAACTCATGGTTAATGGAGTTGAGTGAGCTGTCAAAGTTCAAGTTGTCAAGATATCATCCTGAGCTTACCCCAAGAGTTACCTGTATACAGATACATGTCTTTTCTGATGGGTCTGAGACGGGCTTCGGAACTGTTGCTTACCTTCGGTACATCACAGAAGAAAACAGGATAGTCTGCTCATTGCTGGCCGCGAAGACTCGTGTAGCGCCTATCAAACCAGTTTTGTCAATACCCAGGATGGAGTTGCAGGGAGCCCTTATGTCAGCTAGACTGGGAAACAACTTGAAGCGGGAGCTGAAACTGCCAATCTTAGTTCACTTCTGGACCGATTCTACAACCGCCTTGAGCTATCTCAATAATGAAACCATACGCTTTAAACCCTTTGTCGCCAATAGAATCTCAGAGATACTATAGAACTTACCAAATCAGAGGACTGGAGATTTGTACCATCGCAGCTGAACCCAGCCGATTGTTGTTCACGAGGAACCAAAGCTTCAATGTGCACCAGTCAAGAGTGGCAGGAAGGACCGAGCTTCTTGAAACAAGATGAATCCTTGTGGCCGATCTTTGGTGATTGTCAGCGACAAGAGATCTCGACTGAGGATCCAGAAGTTAAGAATCCAGTTGGAAGAAAATCTGCAGTTCAAAATGTTATGGCTGATTCCAAGAGTCAATCAACGGAACCTCAAGCTTGTAGCACACCGTCAGTGATGGATATTGCTAAACTCATCGATCCAACTCACGTGTCATCATGGGACAGGTTGATCATGAAGACAGCATGGCTGAATCGAGCTCTTCACAACTTTATGTCATCGTTATCCAGAACGAAGAAAACCCCCATACAGCAGAAATGTATTACAGTAGACGAGTATCAACAAGCATCACTTTATTGGATCCGTCAAGCACAAGTAGAAAAATTTCCAAGAGAGATATCATGTCTTCAAAAGCAACAAGATTTAGACACGAGGAGTCCTCTCATGAACTTGACTCCATTCTTAGATGAAAGCCATGTCGGCGGACGCCTACGCAAGGCACAGATTCCAGAGGAGTCGAAACACCAGATTATTTTGCCCGCAGATCATCACGTCACAACTTTGCTGTTCAGGGACGCACATGTCAAGAACGCTCACTGTGGAAGAGAACACCTGGTGTCTTTGATGAGATGCAAGTACTGGCCTATCAGAGCTAGGAGCATTGCCAAGAAAACAATCTTCAATTGTCCTGGGTGTCGACGTCGTCATGTGAAGCCTTGTATACCTAGAATGGCAGACCTACCAGAATTCCGTCTCACGATCACATCTGGAGTTTTCTACAACACTGGTCTCGACTACTGGGGTCCCATGAGTGTGAAGTCGCGAAGAAGTACTTTGAAACGCTGGGGATGCATCTTTACTTGTTTAGGAACACGTGCAGTACATCTGGAACTAGCAGACTCCCTAGAGACTGATGATTTTTTGCTCTGCCTACGCCGCTTCATTGGTCGTCGAGGTCATCCTAACTCGCTCTACAGTGATAATGGTACCAACTTTAAAGGAGCAAATAACGAGTTGAAGTCATGCCTAGATCGACTGCAGCAAACCCAGATTCACGACTTCTTGACGCCTTTGAACATCCAATGGTACTTCAACCCGCCAGCTGCCCCACACTTTGGTGGAGTGTGGGAAAGTTTAGTCAAGTCGGTGAAGTCAGCTCTGCAGGCTGTTCTGCCTAAACAGCTTGTGTCCGAGTCCGTCCTACGAACTGCCCTGGTGGAAGTTGAAGCCGTGCTGAACAGCCGTCCACTGACGCCAAACAGTGCTGATCCTGATGATTATGAAGCCATTACGCCCAACCACTTTCTGATTGGCAGAGCGGATAATGCTATTCCACCTGCTTCAGTTAGTGAACGAGAGATCAACAGCCACAAACGGTGGCGCCAGGTCCAAGTCGTCGCAGATCACGTCTCACGTCGATGGTTGCAGGAATACCTTCCTATGTTGACGGTACGAGGTAAATGGTCTAAAGAGGAACGTCGTGTCAGCGTTGGAGACTTGGTTCTACTGGTCGACGAAAATCTGCCCAGAGGTGCTTGGGAACTCGCCAGAATCATAGACGTCTACCCTGGTGATGACGGAAGAGTACGAACGGTTTTGCTGAAGACTCCGAGAACAACCTACGTACGTCCCGTATCCAAGATCTGCGTATTGGAGGAGAACATCTTGCATCACGAATAGACGATACGAAACTGGACAGTGTTCATCTTGAGGAGATTTGGTTCGTGACGGGTTGTGGATGTGTGCATTATTAAGTATCGAGAGCTATTTTCTACATTAATATCTGCCTTGTACTGAGCAGTTTTGTTCTATTTGTACTAAATTTATTGGTTTGCTCTCTGCTTGATGGTGCATTCTTCCACTGGCTGTCATGGCTAATTTGTGTAAAGTGTGGTGTCCAAGGTGAAGTGCTGGTAACCTCTCCCTTGACACAAAATATTCAAAAGGATAATTCAATGGATTATTCTGGAGGATTTCGATCTATGTTGAATATAGTTCTGTGCTGTGCAGCCCACATTAAGTGGTCCTGAAATCTGTTTATATGATAAGTCAATACTATAATAGTCTATTGTCTTGGACAATTTTCCTCTGTACAGAGGTACCGTAAACTTTTGGACTCCTTTCTTGCGAAAGAACATTTGGACATTTTGCCTTTGGTGTCGGTTGAGACATCGAGGGAGTGTCATTCTTACATCTGGTCGACACAGGCTTTTTACTTACCATCTTTAAAATTACCGGTATTATAATGTTGCAACAATTTAAGATCAAATCCCTGTGTCTTCTTGGTGTGGGGTTGTCAGTCCTTCGGTGACTTAACTGCTACACTTCTTACGCTTTGGACTTTACTCAAATTACAATTACAATTCTAAGGAAAGGGCATGGGCTGTTAAGGAGATGACATGCAAGTTGTGCAAAACTCGGAAATGGCTGAACCAATCGGAACCAAAATGACAGGGTGGTTCTTTCTGATTATATGATAAGTCAATACTATAATAGTCTATTGTCTTGGACAATTTTCCTCTGTTGTACTACAGAGGTACCGTAAACCTTTGGACTCCTTTCTCGCGAAAGAACTTTTGGACATTTGGCCTTTGGTGTCGGTTGAGACATCGAGGGAGTGTCATTCTTACATCTGGTCGACACGGGCTTTTTTACTTACCATCTTTAAAATTACCGGTATTATAATGTTGCAACAATTTAAGATCATATCCCTGTGTCTTCTTGGTGTGGGATTGTCAGTCCTTCGGTGACTTAACTGCTACACTTCTTAACTCGTTCGGACTTTACTCAAATTACAACTACAATTCTAAGGAAATTTCTTAATACCATCACACTTTCCTATATTTGAATCATATGTTCCAAAGTTGTTTTCAGCTTAACTTCAGATTACATTACTAGAATTCTTGAATTCATTTTGCTATACTTGAGGTCATCTGTACTGGTGGCTTAATTTTGTGGATAAGTAAATAAGCAGTTACTTTGGATAGGATGAGGGAATTTCATTGTATTTTTCAAGTGCGTGTAACTATTATTCTATTGTTATTTCCTTGACTCTGTCAGGGGGGTGGCGATGTTGATGACTCACAGTGTATTAATCTTTATTGTTCAGGTGCTGCCACCTAGCCTTGCTCTGGCTGGTGCTGCCACCTTCCTTCTGTTCACTCAACTCGTCAGTTGTGAGCTGGAGGTGTTGGTGTCAAGTCATGCTTTGACTTTTTTCCGAGTTTCTTCTAATTTTCCCCCCAAATCCACCAATTTCAAACTGATATCACACCTAGCAGTGAGTATTGGAATGGTATAGTTCTTAGCTTTTAACTGGAGTCATCAAGGTCGTCACCTACTCTTTTATTACCTATATTTTCTGCACTTTGTGCGTGGGAAATTCTTGCCACTGTACAGAGCGCTGGCTTTCCGCCATCTTGAATTTGAAGTTGGTACTTTTCATGACTTGTAGACGTGTCTTTCTTTCTTGAACAATACATGTCACTTGAATACGTCTAGCTTTATTCAATTCAAATGTTCTATCCCTTGTGGTCACGAACAGGTCCAATATATCTTTGAATTGTAAATGCCCCAATACAGGCAGTCATTTCCAATCGTCCGAGCGAAGTGCCAGGATGTTGCAGGAGCAACCCAGTGGTTTGAGGCCTCGTACCTGGCTAAACGAGAATATATTAAGACAAGCCTGGTGGCGACAGGAGTTCGCTATGTCGAATAAGCATGGTTGAGGAGAAGTGAGGAATGTGGAGGAAGTGGTTACTGTAAACTCACTCCACACAATCTCACGGGAAAAAGCTAGGCTGAACATGTGAACGCAGAGGCGTGGCTGCCCACCCCTACGAAGAATGGACGCGACGCAATACCCAGCGCTCATAGCGGACAAATCGAGGAACTACACTTTGTACACAAGCTCGCGTGCAAATATTGCTGCATTTCCCACAATCCTAACGTACCGCGCTAAAATCGTGTTCAATCGTGCGCATTACATAAAATATCTCCCAATAACTATTGACAACATTGTCCATGTACGTCTTTACAGTTTTTAGTACACTTTACAAACGTTTTAAACACAATTTTATGTACCTCAGCCAGTGAATGCGTCATTCCCCAGACTCCCCTCTGACCCCCTATTAACATGATTAAAAAAAGCTTTAGAAATCGCCGAAATTTGTACCTTTGTTGGCGTTTGTTCGTACTGCCCACCCAACTAATCAGGTCATCAAAAGCAAGTGGTGCAAGTGCATTTTCTTTTCTGTGAGGCCTTTCAAGCGCTTTCAGCGGCCAGTATTGGCTGGATACTGCGCTATAAGACGCATGTTATTATTATTAATATGTCAAGGTATCACCTTTGGAGTGAGCTCAGCTTTTAGGCCTCTGTTTAAATATAGGGCCTGGGCCTAGATGGTGGGGCTTAAGTGGGGATTTATAGTGAGATGTTGCGAACGTGATTTCCGAGGCTGTGTTTTTGGTTCTGGTAGGGCCTACTGATTACGTAGGCCTAGTGTGGGTGGGGCCGGGGCTTGAGGTTAGCCTTTCCCCGCCTGGGCCTTTCCTGGTAGAGGCGGCCGGGCTCAGCAAGGATCCCCCGTCGGGGCAGGGCAGGGGGAGTCTGGGGGCGCAGTGGGAGAGCAATTCTAGAGGGTGGAGAACAATGAGGACTTAAAAATTGGCACAGTACATTGAAATTAATGGAAGAATGCGGTGTTGGCGAAGGACATGATGGAGGATGGAAAAAGCGTAAAGTTTCTGAATGTCCGAGCTTGTTTTTTGTGTTTACCCATCGATTTTTCACGAACTGCCGGTGTATAGTTCATTCCAATGCCCAGGATGGATTTTAAATTATCTCTACAACATTCTACCCACGGATGGACGGTTTATTTTGTCGAAATTTGTTAGGTTTGTGTCTCGAAGTGATCGGGCATGCGCACACGTGTTCGCGAAGCTGATTGGCCGATTCAACAGTGGGCCTAGTGCGTTAGCGCATTTGTACATTTTGCGTGCACAGGGAAAGATCGAGACAGCTATCGTACCCCATGCCATCCTATGCTCGCTTCCAGGCGGCTAACTCTATCTCGTAGCATTGGGCAGGTGCACAGCGGATTTTTTAGGGGAGGAGAGGTTTGGAAGTGTGTTCCGAAATCGGAGGACGGTAAAGAGAGAATGTACACAACTCTGTACATTACACACTCGCACGTGCATTAACCATTGAGTTCGCTTTGCAAAGCTGAACTCACTATTACTACACTATCACCACACGCAATATGACGTTAAAATAGCGCAAAATAAAGCCGTAAACGTGAACGAAAGCTTGACGTCTAAAAATTGCTTGAAAAGCGGTGTGAAAATACGGGTCCATATGGTCGCAGCTAGCGCTCAAAGCGGCTCCATAGCGAACCAATATCCCAAGCTGACACTATGTGGCGCTGCATGCATGCTTGACCAAGATCCACGCATTCACTCGTGAGTAGGCAAGAGGCCACAAACATGGCAAGCGGATTGTTCAGTTATTTAAAAAACCTATATTTTTGCAATAAAACTTAGTTTTTGTGGATAAAATATAGTTTTTTTTGACAAAAACTAATATTTTCTCCCAAAAAACCTAGTTTTTGTCAAAGAACTTAAGTTTTTTACGATAAAATATAGGTTTTTCAATCATCAGCATAAAACTTAGTTTTTTGTCTAAAAATGTTAGTTTTTCGCCAATAACTGGACATATAGCCAAGAAACTTACATTTATGCTTAAAAAACCTGGTTTTATAGAAAAAACTTAGTTTTTCTTCAATAAAACCAGTATTTTCGTAGAAAATATAGGTTTCTTGAATAACTGGACAAACGGCGTACAAAAACCTAGTTTTTATCACGAAACTTGTATTTTCTACCTCGTCCCACGTACACGATCCTTTGTCATATTGGGACGAGGATGGGAAACCTGGGGCCTATGGGTCATGATGTATATGGTTGCACGCACAGCACTACTGGGGACGGGTATTTCGCAACCTCGTCCCGGCGAAATCATCTTGGTCAGTGGCTGCGAGGTTCAAAAAGTAGGTTTCCATAAAAACTAGGTTTTTATCAAAAACCTACTTTTTATGGCATAAAACTTGGTTTTAGTAAAAAACTTGTTTTTTTGACCAATAAACTTAGTTTTATGGAATAACTGGACATTTCAGTGCAGAAACTTACATTTTTGTCGATAAAATGGGGGTTGTTTGGCATAAAACCAGTTTTTTTGCCATAAAATATAGGTTTTTGACAAAAACTAAGTTTTTTTGATAAAAACCTATATTTTATGAAGCAAAAAACTAAGTTTTCTTCTATAAAACTTGGTTTCAGACAAAAACTAGGGTTTGGGGGAGAAAATACTAGTTTTTGCCAAAAAACCTATATTTTATCCACAAAAACTAAGTTTTATGAGCAAAAAACTAGGTTTTAGTGCAAAAATATAGGTTTTTTGAATAACTGGACAATCCGCTTGCCATACACACAGGGTAAGAGGCGGTACGATTCTACATCATTGCTTGCTTGTGGGAAGGGTAACGACTGCTGTGCTTTCAGGAGGGACGCGATTCTTCTTTGCCCTCCCACCCTCCCTAAAGTCAAAAGGGCACCTGTGGGCGCTTCCGTCATGTCGGAAATATTATCCGCCCCATACTGAAGGAGGCACGAAGTGCTCACTTAGGATGAAGTCCAACCCAATCTAGCCGTGGAGCAAGGGAATGCAGAAGATGGAAATGCGATATGTATTTGCGGTTTTAATAATCTGCCAAAGCAGTGCGCATGACTGGTGTCAATCGGTGCACATTACAGAAGGAGCCAAAGGCTGCTCACAATCTCATTAGACTCGGGACCCAGTCGTTGTGTCGCGCCGGCCGCCGCGCTACACTCCACAAACGACTGGGAAAGCAAGCTGCAAAATCAGCGGCCAGCGTACCGACAACAACAACGGATATTAATGAGTTCAGCCAATGCAGAAGATGGAAATGCGATATGTATTTGCGGTTTTAATAATCTGCCAAAGCAGTCCGCATGACTGGTGTCAATCGGTGCACATTACAGAAGGAGCCAAAGGCTGCTCACAATCTCACTAGACTCGGGACCCAGTCGTTGTGTCGCGCCGGCCGCCGCGCTACACTCCACAAACGACTGGGAAAGCAAGCTGCAAAATCAGCGGCCAGCGTACCGACAACAACAACGGATATTAATGAGTTCAGCCAATCAGAAACTGCGTCTTGAACGGCCGTCGGCTGCTCGTTCCAAGATGCCAAAATCAGCTGATTATCGGAACTTTCTTCGAGGTCAAGGATGGTATCCTGATACCTAAGTTCGATGCTGTGTGCGATTAGCAGTACTTACGGATTCATTAAAATCCTGCTAGTAACATTGGAAAGTTTCTGGACGGGCGAGATGAGCTGGTAAATTACGTCATCCACAGAAATAACAGCCAATCAAAAGTGTGCCAGATTTTCCCTAGTAGATTGCTTTCGGGGAATTTCATTCGTCGAGACGGGCGTTGTGGCCGTCGGTACGCTAGCCGTTGATTTTGCAGCTTGCTTTCCCAGTCGTGGAAGTGAATATAGTTTGGCAAATTATTAAAACCGCAAATACATGTCGCACTTCCATCTTCCGCATTCCATTGCTCCATGGCTAGATTGGGTTAGACTTTACGTAATATTAATTTTGTTGGCGCCACTTTATTCACCCTAGGTCTGTAAATGGAGCAACACCGAGAGATGGCGACCAATGACGTCTGCAGGTGTAAACGCATTTGGTTCTTTCCCAACCAGAGTAGAAAGTCGCTCGCCATTCTATAGCACCGGCAAACATTTCTTGTTGAAATTTATGGTATAGTTCAAGCAACATTTATGCATTCAAACCTGAAATAGGAATCGGGTTTCTAAGGTGAAAGACATTGCTTCCTACCAGAATCGAACCTACGGACCTTCGCATAAGGCATCAATCGCCAGCACTAAGGGGCACCACGCCTTAAACCACTAAGCCAAATCCCCATCTTCAAAAACGACGGTTCAATGGCCCATGTTTAAAAGAGGCGTCCATCAGTAACCTTCGAGTAGTCTAAGCAATCTCCGAACCCAAACAGTTTTTATGTTATGCGAGGGTTCACAAATAAAGGAGCTACAAGTAAATGTGAAATAGGAATCGGGTTTCTAAGGTGAAAGACATTGATTCCTACCAGAATCGAACCCACGGACCCTCGCATAAGGCATCAATTGCCAGCACTAAGGGGCAGCACGCCTTAAACCACTAGGCCAAATCCCCATCTTCAAAAAAGATGGTTCAATAGCCCATGTTTAAATGAGGCGTCCATCAATACCCTGCGAGTAGTCTAAGCAATCTCCGAACCAAAACAGTTTTTACGTTATGCGAGGGGTCACATAAAGGAGATACAAGTAAATATGAGATAGAAATCGGGTTTCGAAGGTGAAAGACATTGCTTCCTACCAGAGTCGAACCCACGGACCCTCGCATAAGGCATCAATCGCCAGCACTAAGGGGCATCACGCCTTAAACCACTAAGTCAAATCCCAAACGACGGTTCAATGGACCATGTTTAAATGAGGCGTCCATCAGTACCCTGCGAGTAGTCTAAGCAATCTCCGAACCCAAACATTTTTTACGTTATGCGAGGGGTCACATAAAGGAGGTACACTCTTGTGGGAAAGTAAAAGGACAGCAAGTTATCCTAAATATCTCAAAAAATACTGGAGCTACAGCAATGGTATTTGCACCCAGTATGTAGCAACATGTTGGGCATAGAACCCTGGTGTTTTGACAAAAATCAATTTTAATTAATTAAGAGAAAAATGACATTTTATAAAATCACTTTTTTCACAATTTTTGAAAAATCGTCCGATTTCAAATTTTCTTTCTTCATTACATTCCACTTGACTGACTGACCAACATCTGCAACTTTTCCCTTTTAAAATATCAAGAGAAAGTGCCTCTTTTTGCATTTTTCAGCAAAATAAATCCCACTCATACAGTCAAACGGACAACACCTCTAGGACAGCCCTCTTAGTCGGGAATCTTGTTGTCAGAACAGACAGTGATCAACAAAACCTGTGGTCTCCCAAGACCCTTGTTATATTGACAGTATGACGTAACTTCCTTTTACAAATAAAAGCCAATTCATGGTATTGATGAGGTTTTGCACTGAACAGACATGGGTTGAAGTCAGTGTCACTTCTCATTTGGTGCATAACGTGAGAACTGAACTGGAACTGCCTAGGCCTGCTCTTCAGAGTATAAAATCCTAAAGAGGGGCTGTCCCAGAGGTGTTTCCAGATGACTGTCTGAGGGGGATTTATTTTTGCTAAAAAATGCCAAAAAAAGCATTTTCTCGTGAGATTCTAAAAAGGATAAGTTGCAGATGTTGGTCAGTCAGGCAAGTTGAATATAATGAAGAAAGAAAATTTGAAATCGGACGATTTTTCAAAAATTGTCAAAAAAGTGATTTTATAAAATGTCATTTTTCTCTTAATTAATTAAAATTGATTTTTGTCAAAACACCCGGGTTCTATGCCCAACATGTTGCTACAGACTGGGTGCAAATACCATTGCTGTAGCTCCAGTGGTTTTTGAGGTATTTAGGATAACTTGCTGTCCTTTTACTTTCCTACAAGAGTGTACAAGTAAATATGAAATAGGAATCGGGTTTCTAAGGTGAAAGACATTGCTTCCTACCAGAATCGAACCCACGGACCCTCGCATAAGGCATCAATCGCCAGCACTAAGGGGCAGCACGCCTTAAACCACTAGGTCAAATCCCCATCTTCAAAAAAGATGGTCCAGTGGCCCATGTATAACCATGCATTCAAACCAGGCCCATGCATTCAAACCAGTACAATGTATGTTCATCTGACGTTCATCAACTCATTACACGTTGAGGATGATTCTTATTTTATTTCTTCAACCATAATTACTGTAATCATTTAAATATTCTTCCTACAAATACACAAACATCACGCGAGTAATGAATGTATTGTTAATCATATCATGTACAATGTGTTTCTGCGAAAAAAAATAACTAGACTATGGCAAAAGAAATGAAATAAGATTCATACGCAGCATGTTTGTAATGATAGTTTCTGAAGTCAGATGAGCGGTTTATTATTTGTTGATGCCGAAGTTTTTATCATTTTACCAATATTTCAACAGGGCGCAAGCACTTAACCCTGGCCAACCTAATACGTACGTTCCGTACGGATCTATACTGATCTGTCACTTGGATGCTATGGGTCGTATGCCCCAACGAAGATTATCTTGAATTGAGGTTGAGCCACAACTTTTCCATTGACACATCACGCCCTGGCAAACCTGAACAATTGAAACGTGGCTCAACCTGAGTTCAAGATAATCTTCGTTGGTGCATACGGCCCTATGAACGGCCCATAAAGGGTGTTTAGCCTAATCAGCGTACAAATTCTGCATTTCACACTTTCAGGTTAAATGCCTAGAAAACTATTGTAATTCTGCTTTCTGTATGCTGCCTGATCTTTTATCCACAAGATGATCACACGCGTTTAACTTTCCTGCGGCTCAGTGTGGGAGGACAAAAGAAAGTGTTGGAAAAAGCACCATACAGACATCAGACAATAGTTTTCTAGGCCTTTAACCTAAATTCTAGACAAGCTAACCTGATCGTTTAACTTTTCCTTGGTCGTTTTGGACTTAGACGCAGGAAAGTTGAATGCGGGTAAACGCCTCTGGTGAAGCACCTTACAGACATCAGACAATAGGGGCCATATTCAAAAAGGGTGATCATCGCGCGATTAAGGGTGTTTAGCCAAATCAGCGTACAAATTCTGCATTAGGTTAAAGGCCTAGAAAACTATTGTCTGATGTCTGTATGGTGCTTTTTCCAACACTTTCTTTTGTCCTCCCACACTGAGACACAGGAATGTTAGACGCGTGTAATCATCTTGTGGGTAAATGCCAGAGATCAGGCAGCATACAGAAGGCAGAACATAGCTTTCTAGGCCTTTAACCTGTGTAATGCAGAATTTGTACGCTGATTAGGCTAAGCACCCTTTTTGAATACAGCCCTAGTTTTCTAGGCCTTTATCCTGTGTAATGCAGAATTTGTACGCTGATCAGGCTAAACACCCTTTATGAATATGGCCATATCTCTTTAGGTGTCTCGATTGAATGCCTCAGATTGAATACAGTGGCGCCGTTAAAACAAGCCGGTAGTCTATCATGTTCTGGAGGTACTTCGAAGGGCGTTTGCAATTCTCTGTAGACCACCATACTGCAGTGCTGTGTTTTTTATCATGCAGTTCAGCTTTAAGTCAGAAAGCTGCCTCAACGTCATAGACATCATCGGCCCTTCACTTTGTGGCCTCATTATCATATGCAAATGAGAGTTCGAAGTTCAGCCTAATCAAGGCATTGTCGGACCCTGCCCCGGCATTCAGTATATGAAGTTTTTTTCCGATTCTTTTTAAAAACTTGCCAATCACATTAGTCAAGACATTGAGTCCGTGAATTTTTTTTGTTACTGATAACATACACCATAGAGGGAGACGTACTTTCAGTACAAATTAACTGGTCGAATGGCACTTCTTCCCCCGATTATTGTGAATAAAAACACGATTATGGTTCAGTTCCATCCAACTGAGTTTCTGATATTAGTACTCTTTTGGGAGGCGCCAATTCCCTGGATTAGGGTAATAGTGTATAGCCCTCAAGTCCGAGACAAGACATTCCGTGCGAATCTCCGGTTCAAGCAGTCACGTTTCTATAGGCCTATTGGACTGCCCCGGCATGCAGTTATCCACCCAGTATCCAATTATTTGTTACTTTTTATGGTGCACAAGACCAGGTGGATCGTTTGTTACATTGAAAAAGTGGTGTACATGTATGATTTTTCGGTTGGGAATTATACTGGTCGGTTACTTATGCCAGGTAAGGATGATATGTACAAAGGCGCTTGTAGAGTGCACGATGGAGGGTCGGACACGATATTTGTATACATTCATAAAAACATGAAATATCTCATATTTCAAACGCGAACGAGGAATTCAGAAAAAACATATTTCATTCTATACAATTTGCATCAGAAAAAAGTGGAGAATGAAATAATTGTTACACCTGTGTATAATAAGACATTATTATCCGCACCTGGGCGAGACCTACTAAAATATACAGCAGTGTTTCATATCTTAGGAGATTCTGATGCCAGCCTAACCTTATTCTTCAACCGGTCCCTCAGGGTGTTCATTATTCGTCACATACAGAGCGATAGACTCTTAAAGCAGAGGGGTCTGATAAAGGTACCCCCTGGATGCTCAACTGCGGCTATAAACACCGCCTTAGAGGGGATCCACCTTATGCATTGTTATAATGGCGATAGAACCATGTCACAGGTAGTGGGATATCAGTTATCTTGCTTACGAAGCGAATCTTTCTGTCCTGATCAACAAGACAAACTTCTTCGGAAAATATTTATAGACTTACATGGATTAAACTATAAACTACAGAAATTCCTTCAGCAGACAGTTGACAGATATAAAAATATTCTGCACATTCAAAAGACCAACTCATTTTACAAAAAAGTAAATGTGTACAGCCCGGTACTTTCTACATGATTTAGTACATATATATATATATATATATCGAGGGTATCAAAAGAATTTCTATTCATGAACCTCAATACTGAGTGTAACGCAGTGCCATAATCTAATATTGGAGTGCACTGTTTCGACTCAAGTACTGGCGGTAGGTGACCAGACCTGTCCAAAAAGATGGTGGACTACTAGTTCTCCCGAATGATGTCGTGGCCATTCTTTGTCCAAGCATGATAATACCACCAACCGCATCCTATCAGACATCTTTACCTAAACATTTGTGCCCATGGCCCGCTGGACCAGCTTACCGTTCCAGCCGCCATTGAATGTGTTAAGATTCTGACGTCGCGTGGTAAGAACTATAGACCGCCATTTTGTTGGACGAAAACGTCTATACTTTCCTGGTGGCAAAGCACTGAACTATCTCTGTCGATCTTTCGGTCTCGTTATATAGGTTTTGAAATTGTATGGTACAACTCTATGCAGGTGTATGTATGGGCATCCGAATGATTAGAATGTACAATGTATGTGAACCTTGTCGCCACCAAGCCTGTCTTATTTTTCCCTCATGCCCACAGGATAAGCAAAAAATTGACTACACTCTGGCCAATGCTGTCGGTCAGTTTCGACCGCCTCTGACGATTCCCGATTTAGCCAACTGGTTCTTTGATTGGCATAGTGGGAAAATCGTCGTAGTATGTCCCTACACTACTTCGCCCTATAGCAGATTACAAATATATAAGGAAATGACCGGAGGAGATTATACACGTAGTCATAATAAAAAATTTTTTCTTGTCTACCATGGCTTTTTCACGTTATATTACAATCAGACTTTCCTTGTCTTTTACAAAGATTTGCATGGTCCCCGAAATTGTGACCTCTATGATGTCGTTAGGGGAACGTTACCGGGTAGGCTCGTGGTACCCCTAAGTGAACCCTGCTACAAACCAGGGATTAAATACGATTTGAGACTGGGAACTGACGGGAGAATTCTCCTGCATTGTGACGGCGATCTTCGTGTGCATTACACCATGTACGACGTACAGGTAAAAGAGACCAATAAATCGGGTCATTGTGACCTACTTCTGATCAATAGTGTACGCTTACCTTTACGACAGACGCCTCATCGTGTTCCAGTAGGCATACATTATGTAAAACGGTTCCCTGGAAGTTTTTACTTATTTTCCCATTTTAAAGAGTATGGATACAGTCCATTAATGTATCGCATTAAAGACTTAAATACTACATGTTGTTATCATTATTTTGAATTGTTTGATAATTTAAATTGGATTTACTACATAGGGGCACCCCTGCCCTGCGTCCTCATACTTCGCCAAATCCCTGACCCCAAGGTAGGTCTACTTAAGGAGGGTACGGGTAAACTAACGTATTTCGAAACTTCCGCCAGACTGCACCCTGCAATGAATAAGGAACGTATTGAACACCTCGAGTTGAGTCCACGTGACGGCTCGTTGATGCATTTCGTGGTGATTCCTGGGAAATCACCTGACCAGAAAGAAATTCTCGCGAGAATTGAGAGATATCATGCAGTAGTCAGTTAATGAATGAACTCGTGACGTCATGAAGATTTCTTTCGCATACTTCTTCATCTGAAATAGTGCACAATTTATCCGCTATGCGGCGCTGGATTCAAATGTTTTGGCCTTTGATACCTGTCAGGTTTTATTTCTCCAAGAAAAAACAAATTATTCTTGAGATGTACATGTATCTGTATTCTGGTATGATGTATCTGATCAGTTTTTCCTGATGATGAAAATTCCACCACAAGCGTGTGACTATATATCGGGTGTCCCAAAAAGTGGAACAATTTTATCTAGGCATAGCTAACTTTTCCCTGCATAGAATTTAATGAAGTTTTGCAACTCCTAAGATGATAATTTTTTGAATCTACTGATAAGTGTATTACCATGATCTATTTATGCTATTACCCAACACCCAGATTTTCGTAGTAATTGCCTTGACCAGTGGTTTTTGGAGAAGTCCGTGTACGAATACATCTATCTAGGAAGAAGTTCCATTAAAGGTTACCTGAAACGGTTTTATCAACTTCTGGTTTTCTACATAATACTGTACGTAGAGCATTATTCAGGCATCATGAAACTGAAAACCAACGACATGAAAATCGGGTCACCCATTTCCAAGTTATGGGAATTTAAAAAGGATGACTACACACCCTAACAACCATGTCAGGCAGCGGAGAACAGCACATCTGATGTTATTGGATTGGTAAAAAACATTAAAATAACTCATTTATCTCAGGCAGTTAGGTGACTGTAGTTTTGATGTAGTGTTCTTGTTAAGTCAGTAGTACTGCAGTTATTTCCTTAATACGGATTCTGGGGGCAATATTTGGATTTCTGGATAGCACAGTTGACCTCATGAACCCACCGCCTGGACAGCCATGAATACCAAGTTGTCGGTTGTCATGTAGAAACAGCATCTTAAATTTGGCATCATATAACGCTGTAATTAATGGTCCAATCTTCATGCAACTTTTCACTGAATTGTTTTTTTTTACTCGAACCACTTTTCAGAGGAAAAGTCATGAAATGCCTCTCAGGTAACCTTTAGGAGGATCAAGATACTTCAATGCAGTGTGTCTCAAGAATACTGCACAGCAATGGGGAACCCGCACACTAACGTCACAACGTGGCGCTGCGAGCGATGTGACCGAAATCTCTTTTTTCTAACGTTATTTCCATTTATTTCTGGCGTGAAAATAAACCATTTGTGTTGGTCGCATGGCAGTAAAACTTACATCATCGTGTAGCAGATGAAATTTTCTTTTAAACTCATTCCTTTTTTTCTTAAAATTAGGGATCCGATAGCGATAAGGACAGCGTCATTTTTGTTATTCTTCCTGTAGAAAAATGTACAGGTAATTTTTTCATGACGCAACGTCAACACCTAAAACAACGTCAATGACGTCGTTTCGTAACAATCGCTCGCAGCGCCGACCTGTCGGGATAAACCGCAGGCGGGTTCCTCATTTTTGGGTTTTTCATGAAGTATAATCTTTAATTTGTCAAAATTAGACTCTGTAATTTATTAGGACTTGCACAACTTTCAGGGAAGAAAATTTTGAGCGATTATGTAATAGTCAGAAATAACACTAGTTTTTATTATGTAATATTTTTGTACATTTTGATGCAGTTGTGATAGAGTGGAACCTACTTAGAATTTTAGGCTTTGTTTCATCAAAATCTGTTGAGTGGTTGCTGAGATATTTGAGATGATCAACATTTTGATAATTTGAGATTCGTGTTTTTAGGAAAATTTGAAGTCATTAGATAAAACTACAGTAACCTCAGAATATTGATTTACAAAATTCTGGAACTCAATGCCATAACTGGGCAGCAGTATTGCAAATTTTTCAAAGTATCAAAATCTTGACATTTTGAAAAACATGTGTGACGGTCTTGGATAAGCCGTCGGAAGTCGCTGAGTGATCAACAAGGGTTGTTAGATTGCCTGTGCATTGAACTGCTATTGTTCCCCTGTTACGTGGAACGTTTCAGCTATTGAAATGTGCGGGCTCACCAAGGCCATTAACACCTTCCTCAAACGCGACATCCGACGGGTTTTCCTAGACCGCCACACACATTTTTAACTTCTAACCAGTTTCGGCTAAACGTTCCAAAACTTCATTCTGTCTGTGGGTATCAAAATTTTCTGAAAAAGTGAAAATCTCAAATTATTGAAATTTTGATAACCTCAAATATCTCTGCAACCACTCAACAGATTTTGATGAAACAAAGTCCATGATCCTTAAAAGCATTCCCCTCTATCAAAACTGCAACAAATAAAGTCACAAAAAATTACATAATAAAAATGTCGATTTTTAGGATTTTTTCTGATGAGCTATTACATAATTACAATATTTCCAAAATTTTTATACAGAAATATGACCAACATTAAAATTAGCCCAGAAGTAATTAAAATATTCAAAGTATCAGGTGTAGATAAACTAATGTCCATGACTGTCCATCCTAGTAGTTGATTGATGAATCTCCTCTATGAATGAGTTCAATAAATGGTATATCGTATATCTGACTTTATTTGGTTCCTCAGAGGATCGTGTTCTCCTTCCTTCAAATGTCACAAGTCATCGCTCAGACGTGACACAATTGACCATGATTTTCACGTTCCCATTCGTCTGGAGCATGCTCAACATACCGTTGTCACATCGAGGCCTACTTTCCTTTCCTTAGCGACTGTCCTCCACTCTTGCTTTTGGATAGGATACGTACTGCCCACTGTGCTTCACCATCTTGCAGGCCACTGGCAATGGCATCCTCATCATATTTCGCACAGGCTTCAGTCAATGCCAAAAAGAAGATGTAGGCCCTTGGCCTTGTGAAAGGAAGATCAAGGAAGGGCAGACCAGGCTGACAAGTCAGGGCTTTCTTTATTATCAATGGGGATCATAACTGTGACAGAGGGCAGCACACAGTAATCAGGGGCCATATGCATAAAACTACTTAAGTATGAAAATCCCAAGGGATTCCCTCAAACCACCACTAAAGTGGAAATCTTAACTTAAGGGAGATGCAGAAAGCTACTTTGGAATAGTGAAAGCCTCAAAATCACCCTTAACTCTAAGTGTGGTCACAGTTCCCTTAACTGACTCCTTAACTTCA
>NMRB01001978.1:38991-49958 GCA_002633025.1 Notospermus geniculatus | reverse complement strand
GAGCTGGCACCCGCGGCATGATGTTCCCAACTAAACTATTCGTTTGAAATTGCTCTAATACTCGAACAACTTCGTGTTTTGGGTGTATTATATGACTCTTTAGGCATATATGATATTTTTCAGTCATCGAAGAACGAAATATTGTGGGAAACAGACATTTTGGCACGCTGCCAGCGGTTGACCAGAAATTTTGGTCAGATCGCAGCCCTTTCCAGAGATATCCTCGGATGAGGTAGATCTGGGTACGAGATTGATCGCTTTCCAGCTGGCTGGAATATAGTGCGCGTACATTTGACACAGCAAATCTCGAATAAAAGTCAATAAAATCGAATCATATGAAACAATATAAAGTTATCAAACGTGGAAATGTAAGATTTGAGACGAATAATGCTGTACATGATCAGAATAAGAAGCTTGTTCGCGGAACTTTACAGGCATGGGATGTGATAAGGCTCTCACTTTTTCACACTTTTAACCAATCAGAGGGCGTCCTTTGTTCACGTGCTTCTATTGACCAATCAGATAATAGTAGTAGGGAATTGAAAGGATCTGGATGGAAGAGGAAGATTTCCATCACGCGCGTGCCCGAGCTTAATGCTAGCATAACTGACTTGACCCGTTTCCCAAGGTAAAATTCACACTAAAATCATAGCAGATATAGGCCTATTATTCCCAGGTACTAGTTTCATAGATTTTTACTACTATGATAGACTCAAATGATTATCTTGACCAGATGAGGGAGTAATCAGCACAGAACATAGAATTGTGGTTTGGTGAAACCTCCACTTTAAATGTAGGCCTATTATTGATCCCTACTATAGACAGAAACAATACAACCTAAACCAGTAATCACAGACCAGACGTAACAGCCGGCGCAATATCGCGTTTTCTGTACAATGGGCAATCAATTTCGCAGAAATGATATACTGTAGATTCTAAAGCATACGGCTGGAGCAACAGTTTTGCAGGATAAATGGAGAAGATTTTCGTGTTGAAGGCTTTCGTGTTATGGGATATGTGTTGTAGGACCGGCATTGAAGGATTGTGCGCAGAGGTTAACTTTCTCTTCCAAGACTGACTGACAAGAGAAAGTTAACCTTTGGCTTTTAACCTTTGTAAATGAGTTCTCAGGCTAATCTCAATAACGTGTTCCTGTTTGAGCCACATAATGCGATTATTTCTGGCGTCACTAATTCAGGTAAGACATACTTCATTTTGGACATGATTGAAACGATATATAAGGACTTTTTTGAGAATATAATCCTCTTTTGCCCAACCTTTGATTATAATCAGACATATAATCGGCAATGGCTCTTTAAGGACAGAAATTTCATTGTCATCGATCCAGCATTGGTGAAAACTAATCTCAACGCAGTTCTATGGTGTTGTATGGAGATTTTTAAAGGAACAAACACTCTCTTTATAATTGATGATTGCGCGAACCTCCAAGATAGTAAACGGAAGGCGACAGAGATATGTAATTTAGGGTTTTCTGGTAGGCATTATCAAATTTCAACCTGGATATTGATTCAGAAGTATAATTCAATTGTCAAGGACTTTAGAGAGAATATCAGATTACTGGTGCTTTTCTTTAACAAAGACGAGAATGCGATGAAGCAAGCTTTAGAAGAAAATGCTATTATACCTAAAGAGGTTAGAAATGAGGTGATTAAGGAATTAAAGGATAACAGAAGTGCAAAGCTGGTTCTAAGACTACAATTTCCACATAACTTTCTGTTAATTAAATGATGATGAGCAATCAAACTATGGGCAATCAAAACATGAATAATCAATTTCCTGATCTGCGAATGGTTGATAATGTAATGCAAGAATTGGGTATTGTTCAGACTGGGAATCAACAAGGTTCAACTAAAAGTCAACAAGGTTCAACTACAGTAACTAGCAGTGGTCAACTAGGGTCAACTAAAAGTCAACAAAGTTCAACAGCTAGTCAGGTCTTATCAGAACAAGGTAAACAAGCTAAAGGCGATTTAGAGATTTTAGTTGCAACTGGTAAGTCAAAGGAGTTCACTGGCAAGCAACTAACTTTTAACGACCTTGACAACTTGTCTGAAAAAGACTTAATAAAATACCACAGGATTTATCAAAATACACTATCAGTTAGAGTTAATGATACTTTTGGTAAAATTGTAATCAAGTCTTATTCTAAATTAGCAACTTGGCTACTTCCTATTAATGATGAAGATAAGCTTTATGAAGACTTAAGAAATGACTACATTATAAATAGCGAACTAGATAAATGGACTGGGTGGTTAACTTTGAAAATGGGAGGTTTAATGGCTGTTGCTTCAACAAGTTTAATTACGTTTGGAAACTGTGTTAGTGGTACACATCATAGCGGTACTAATCATAGAAATTCAACAGATATAAATGGAGAACCCAGCACACCCAGAATCGAACCAATTGAACCAAGTTAATTTACCATCTAAAAATGATAAGTCTGGTGAGCATACTCAAACTGTCACAGTTACTCCTTCAAGAAAGCCTAGATCACCAAAGCAATTAGCATGGAGTAAAGAATTAGGGAGAAGATCTCAAGAGTTTAAAAAAAGAAAACAGGTTTTATTGAATGGCAATAAAATCTTGGAAGAAAAAACTGAGCCTGAAAAAACTGAGCCTGAAGAAGCCGGGCCTAAAGAAGCCGAGCCTGAAGAAGCCGAGCCTGAAAATGTCGAATCTAAAGATGCCGTGAATGGATATAACTGGTTAGTAATTCCATCAGTCTTACTTATTGCTGGAGTCATAGTTTGGTGTAAATGGGGGAAATATCAAGTTTTTAAACATTTGCCATCAATACCTGGGAAGGCAAAGCCGGCGATATACATCGAGACAATACCAGAGAAGGCGAAAAAAGAAGTTGCGGCTGAAAAAGTCGTTACTAACAAAATAACTTCTATGGAATAAAGAGTTTATTAAGTAAATAAATAATCATGGATCGTGAGCAATATCTTAGAGATTTGTATTACAACCCTGAAAGTCCAGTTGCCTATACAAATATTTCTCAATTATGGAGGAAAGTAAAGTCTGATCGTGAAACGACAACAAAATCTGATGGTAAACTTATTAAGTATAAAGAATTAAAGGAGTTTCTTGAGGATTTACCAACTTATCAATTACATAAATCGTTCAGTAAAAAATTCCTTTACAGAAAAACAATGGTTTCTTATGCTGACCAACAATGGCAAGCAGATTTGGTTGATATGCAGAGATGGGGTGAAAAGGGTTATAAATACATTTTAACAGTTATAGACGTATTTAGCAGATATGCTTGGGCTTTACCTTTAAAAAGTAAGAGAGGTGAAGAAGTCAAAGATTTATTCGAAAAGTTATTTAAAACCGCTAAACCTGGAAAAATACAATTTGATGATGGTAAAGAATTTTACAACAAACACTTAAAAGACTTATTAGAGAAAAATAAGATAGAATGGTTTTCATCATTTTCAGATAAAAAAGCTGCAGTAGTTGAAAGGTTCAATAGAACTTTAAAAACAAGAATGTGGAAATATTTCACAGCAAAAGAAACTGATAAGTGGTTAGATATATTACCAGATCTAGTCAAAGGTTATAATAATACATTTCACTCTTCAATTGGAATGAAACCAGTAGAAGCGAGGAAAGAAGAAAATGAGGGCGCAGTTTGGTTTAATTTATATGGAGTATTTTTACAACAAGAATTTGGTGACCCTAAATTTAAAATTGGTGATAGTGTAAGAATAACAAAATATAAAACAATATTTGCTAAAGGTTATCTCCCAAATTTTACTGAAGAAGTATTTACAATTAAACAGATTATTTTTACTAAGCCAATTGTTTATCAACTTGAAGATTATCAGAATGAAATTATTGATGGTTATTTTTATGAAGAAGAATTAAGTTATGTTCCAAATCCAGAACAATTGGAATACAAGATTGAGAAAATTCTCAGGTATAAGACAGTTAGCGGGAAAAAGTACGGGTTAGTAAAGTGGAAAGGTTACAGTGATAAATTTAATGAATGGTTACCAATTTCAGATATAAGCTCGATAGGCTAAGGCGAAGCCGACGACATATGTCCACCCCTCAATTGAAAAAAAATTTATTACATAAATGGAGCTCAAAAGCCTTAAAGAAGAAGACATACTAGATGAAAGAACTGTTGAAGATGTTGCTAGAGAATACATGAAGGGAATGAGAGAAGGTAAAGGAATTCGCACCAGAATAGATAAAGATTTGGTAGTATACTTACCAGAAGGAATTCCACCAGGTTACAAATTAGATAAATCTGGTAATCTATATAACCCATTAGAACGGGAATTAAAAATATTACCATCATCAACAGATAATAGGTATACAGGTGATCATACTGGTTCTAGAGATAGGCGAAAGTCATTTAAAATCAAAGATGAACCTAAAAGTTACAAAATCAAAGATGAGCCTAAAATGTACAAAATTAAAGGAAGCAAAGATGTAACAAATATCCCAGAATTGGGCGCTATGACTGTTAAATCAGAAAAAGTGCATTGTGAAGTGTGCAATGTAGATATTACGTACACAAACCTTGCACGTCATAATAAAACTAAGAAGCATCTTCAAAACTGGAATAAGGTTTACGCAGAAAAACCAAAAACTTCCCATGTTGCTCTTGTCCGTAGTGCTGAGGGAAAAATAATAAAAACTATAAATGAAACTCCACTAGAACTTGATCAACAAGGAAAAGAATTCCCCTTTGAAAAAACAGGGCGATATTGTCAGTATTGTAAAAAACTAATAAAAATACAAAACTGGGAAAGTCATCTTAACACAAAGATACATAAAAGTAATGTTGAAAGTCAGATTAATCTTTATACACCAAAACGTCAACCACAACGAACAACTCAAGAGACTAAAAGCTTGTTTGGTGAATTACCAGGGTTTACTGCAAAAGAGGAGGAAGCTTTAGATTTATTGGCTGAAATGCCAAAATATTTTACAGAAGCAGAATTAAAACGATCACTGCAGTCGACAAAACTATCAAAAAAACCAAACCTATCACGTTTGGAGTTTGAAGAACCTATAACCGAACTTCACCTTATCAAACAATTTGGAAGGGAAGGAAATTATGTATCAATGCAATTAAGATATGATAAAGAGGCAGTAGATGTAAAAGAATACCGAGATAAGTTTAGTGATGTTATAACTAACATTAAAAACAAGCGTTTTAAAATAAGTCTGTCATGTAAGGTGCAATTTTTGAAACAAGGAAACATAGTTATTCACAATATTCAGTCACCCTATGAAGTTTCTATCTCTCAACCCAAAGGAATAGAAATCTTAGATAAATCTCTAAATTATATAAAGACACAAATTGATGAAAGATATTTTAAAGGAAGCGGTTTAACATTAAACAAAATACTTTTTATGGATATTTGGATTGCTGGGATGAAAGAAATAAAAGGTGGGCATTTTATTCAATTACCTTTTAAAACTAATGCTGTGATAAATGTAAAAACTAATGATGAAGACGGAGTCCCCCAGAAATGTTTTTTATGGTCTTTATTAGCTGCTAAATATCCCCCTAAAAATAACGTAAGTAGCATATATTCTTATAAAAAGTATGAGCAATCAATTAAGATTGATAACTTCCCAGTTATGATAAAAGATATACCAAAGATTGAAAAAGAGAATAATTTAAAAATTAACGTGTTTGGGATAGAAACTAAAAAACTTAATTCGATTAACATTTTAGATTACAGCCTTGAACCATTATATCTTTCAAAGAATTTTGATGATGATGATGTTATTGATATTTTACATTATCAGTCTCATTATATGTTTTTAAAAGATATCAATCTATTTTTTAGAACAGATCAGAAAAATACTAAACACTTATGTAGAAGATGCATGAATGCTTTTGAAAGAATTGAGACATTAATAGAGCATAAAAAGAAATGTGGTCAACATGATTACTGTGAAGTAAAAATGCCAACTGGAAAATATTCAACACTGAAGTTTAAAAATTATAATTTCAAGAATAAAGTACCTTTTGTTATTTACGCGGATTTTGAGAGTATTAATTGCGCAGCACCGGCAGAGTCGAACAAAGAACCTATCAGCCCTGATGAGCAAAGCGCCGACGAAGTCATAATTAAGACCAAGAAACTAAAAACACAAATTGCATCTGCAGTTGGGGCTTATATACATTCAGATTACCCAAATTTATATCCCAACAATTATTCATGTCATAGAGGATCTGATGTTGTAGAAGTGTTCTGTAATTGGTTAATAAATGTAGAGAATCAGTTTAGCCAACTTTTAAAAACAAAGAAAGGAATGTTAATAACCCCAGAAATTGAAAAACTATTTCAAGAAACTAAAGATTGTTATTATTGTGGTAAAACCTTAAACAATGACCGAGTTAGAGATCATGATCATTATACTGGAAATTACAGAGGAGCATCTCATAATGAATGTAACTTAAAAGCAAGATATATTAACTTTGTACCCGTGTTCTTTCATAACTTAAGTAATTATGATGCACATTTGTTTATCAAAACACTTACTAAGAAAACTGATAAGGAAATGAAGATATTAGCTAAAACAGCGGAATGTTATATTTCATTCCAGTTTGGTTGTTTGAGATTTTTAGATTCATATAGATTTTTACAAGGTAGTTTAGATAATTGTACGAAATCAATGGTTGATGATGATTTTAAGATAACAAGAAATTATTACCCAAATGAAGGTGATTTTAAATTATTAAGGAAAAAAGGATCTGTTCCATATTCATTTTATACATCCTTTGAAAGTTATAATGAAACAAAATTAACCCATGAAATGTTTTATGATGACCTTAAAAATGAAATGCAACCAGTATCAGTTTATCAAAGTGCTAAAGAAATATGGGATCACTTCAAAATTAATAATCATGGTGAATTTATAGATTTATACCTAAAATCAGATGTATTATTATTAGCAGATTTATTTGAGAGATTTAGAGAAGTTAACCTAAAATATTTTGAAATTGATCCTTGTCATTGTTATTCATGTCCTGGTTTAACTTGGCAAGCTGGTTTAAAATACACAGATATAAATCTAGACTTATTAACAGATATTGATACACTGTTAACATTTGAAAATGCAATAAGAGGTGGTATATCTGGCATAATGGGAACAAGATATGTTAAAGCAGATGATAATCATAAACTACTATATGTCGACGCAAATAATTTATATGGTTGGGCAATGATGGAATTTTTACCTGAAAAGAATTTCAAAAAGATTATACCCCACTTTGAAATAACAAAAGAACATATACTAGGTGTACAGGAAAATGCACCTATAGGATATTATTTTGAAGTAGATTTAGTATACCCTGAAAGTATAAAGTTTAAGTCTATCAATTTCCCATATTGCCCAGAATCATTATTTATACCAGATGATGAGTTAAGTAATTACCAGAAAAATGTATTAGGTAGTGAAAAGAGGCCAAAAGTAAATAAATTAATCTTAACTCAAAAAGATAAAAATAATTATATAGTACACTACCGACTATTACAGTTTTATTTACAACAAGGTATGATTTTAAAGAAAGTTCATTATGTCATAGAATTTGAACAAAGACAATGGCTTTCATCATACATTGATCATAATACTAAACAAAGAATGCAAGCAACAACAGATTTTGAGAAAGACTACTTCAAATTGATGAATAATGCATTTTATGGTAAGACTTGTGAAAATATCAGAAATAGGAAAGATGTAGAATTAGTTAATGATAACGAGAGAGCTTTAAAACTTCAAACAAGTCCAAAGTTTGAATCAAAGATTATATTTGACGAAGATTTATGTGCTATCTTAATGCGTCAAACTTCAGTAAGATTTGATAAACCAATTTATATAGGTGCAACAGTTTTAGAATTATCAAAGTTGTTAATGTACAAATTCTACTATGAAACATTACAACCATATTTTGGTGAAAAGAACATAGAATTACTCTATCAAGATACCGATAGTTTCGTTCTAAAACTAAAGACTGATGATTTAATTAAAGACCTAAGCAATTTAAAAGAGAACTTTGATTTCAGTAATTATCCAAAAGATAACCCATTATACGATACAAGTAAAAAGAAAGTTCCTGGTTATTTTAAAGATGAATTAGCTGGTGAAGAAATGACAGAATTTATAGCATTAAGAAGTAAAATGTATGCATACCGAACTAAAGGTGAAGACGCAGTCCACTCTGAGGCTAAGAAGTTAAAAGGAATAAGTAAGCATGTAGTGAAAAAACACATAACATTTGATGATTATTTTAGTTCACTGTTTGACAGGAAAAAGTTTAGTCATGATATGAGGACTTTGAGATCAGAAAAGCATAATATGTACGTAGAAGAGATAAATAAAAGAAGTTTAAATCCATTTGATGATAAAAGATATATTTTAGATGATGGCAAAACTACAGTACCATTTGGGTTTAACTTCATTTAAGAAATTTCTTGTTATATAAATGGGACCCAAAATAAGAAATGTAATTGCAACAATCTACCAAATCCTCTCAGCTATTCGTAGTCTGGGGAGCTCACTGTTAAATAATATAAATGATAACTTTGAAATTCATGAAGATATACCAACCAATAATAATCATGAAGATATACCAGACAATAATAATGTAGCCAATAATAACAATGAAGAAGATATAGTAACCAATAATAATGAAGATAATAATAATGAAGATAATAATAATGTAGATAATAATAACAATGAAGATAATATAGTAGCCAATAATAATGTAGATAATAATAACAATGAAGATAATATAGGGCGAAGTCGACGACGTATCGACAATACTACTGGTATGTCAGTAGCCAATAATAATGAAGATCTAACAAATGAGGAACTTAGTTTACTATTACGTAATTTAATTACCCCAACAGAATATATACACACAGTGATCCCCCAACCACAAGTAGATTTAGGTGAAGAAAATGAAATAGTTAATTCTATTGAACTTAGTTCACGCTCTGCGGTTGAAGACTTTCTTTATGATATTAGGAATTTATTTATAGAACCCGACACAAATGATGATCTCTGTATTGTGTGTTATAGTAATTTACCTAATATAACATTTTATCCTTGTAACCATGATAACTGTTGTAGTGCCTGTTATCCAAGGTTATATAATAAATGTCCTTGTTGTAGAGCAAATATTACTTCTACAGAACCAGAGATTAATTGGCAAAGAACAACTGGCACACTTGAAGTAGTTTATGATGAAGATTTCGGTGCAGATTTCAATGACCCAGACTTGGAAGCAGAATTAAGATGGATAAGAAGATGGCGAGGCCGACGACGTATGTCTACCAGACATATCATTACAGATGAATTTGAAGAAGATGAATGGGCTTAAGAATTATTATTATAAAATTTTTTACTATATAAATGGGAACAATCACGATAGAAGGAAACATTGCATCCGGGAAAAGTACACTAATAAAATCATTAGAACAATATGATGATATCACTGTAATACCAGAACCAATAGAAAGATGGGAAAATTGGAGCGACAGCGAGATTGGGAATGGTGTTAATATGTTAGAATTAATGTATAAAGAACCAAAGAAATACATGAAAGACTTTCAATTAATGACACAACAAACATTAATAGATAACCATAACCTCATAACACATAACTTAAAGATTATGGAAAGAAGTATTTATTCTTCACAATTCATATTTACAGAAGTGCAACATGATGATGGTATGATAACTGATAATGATTATAATTATATTACTGGGAAGTTTATAGATGCCGTGTCCCCACAAAACGAACTAAATATCCCTAAACCAAATTGTATAGTTTATTTAAGAACTAAACCAGAAGAGTGTTATAAGAGAATGTTAGAAAGAGCAAGATCTGAGGAAATAAGTGTTAATCTGGAATATCTAATTAAATTACATAATTATCATGAAGACTTATTTATTAATAATCAAAGTAAATTACCTTGTATTGTAGTTACTTTAAATGGGGATGAAGATAAGGAACAAGTTAAAGAGAAGTTTATAAACTTCATAGGGTCATCTAAAAAGTGCTCTAAATGTAAGTTAAATAAATTTCAAAGTAGTTTTTATAAAAACTCTAAATCAAATGATGGTTTACAAAGTTATTGTGAAGAATGTTGTAAAAATTATATGCGGCCTTACATGAATAAAAAATACGAAGACCCGGACTTTTATGAGGTACAATTATTGAGGAATAGTTTAAATAGATGTAAGGGGTTAGGTAGACTTGAAGAATATTTAGGTTGCCCAAATGAATTCTTTATTGAATGGTTACAGTTTCAGAGAGATATAACCCCTAATAAAATAGAATCTGAAGAATTAGATCATGTATTACCAATAGCGCACTTCAAAGATAACCACATATATGTTGGAACTGGATTAATATAAGGCCAATAAGTAAGAAAGAGAATAGAGAGAAAAGTGATAAAATAGATTTAAACCTATATAAGTTACAATTAGTTAAAGCTTATGAATTTGCCAAGCAGCATACTTTTAGTACCCAAGAAGAGAAGAACAAAATAATTACTAACTTTAATTTTATTATAAAAAATACCATATCATTAAACCAGTTCCAGTTAAACCACCAATAATCCATAAATATTCATAATTCTTCATCTCTTTACCTGGGGTATAATAATCACTTAATTGAGGTTTTCGTCTTATCAGTATTTGTCTAGTTGGATGAAGCTCATTATACAATGTTAACGCAGAATCTGCTTCTCTAAAGTCATAAACTGATTGTTGCTCTTTTTTCAATTGAAGATTAACAAAATCTATAGTCTGCTTTCTATGTTCTTCCCATTGAGTTGTAGCTTTCTGTAATTTTTCTTGAGCAAGATTATGTCGCTTCATTTCAACTTCATAACCATTCTTATCTATTGTTTTAAACAAATAACCAGACCCAGTAAATGCAAAAGCATTAACCAAAGCAC
>NMRB01001978.1:12083-23481 GCA_002633025.1 Notospermus geniculatus | reverse complement strand
AACTAGAAATTGGCTTTACAGCCAATTTGAAGACCGCCACTGGACACAAGCAGAGGTTTCGACAGTCAGTTAATGAGAGGTATTGTTCTGGATGGTTGAGATGAGCAATGTCAGAATGTTGGCATTATGTTGGCAGTGGCATCCATGTATGGTACTTGCAGGCTCTGAGCTGGTTTCTTTAAAAATCCTAAGTTGGGGGAAATAATCTTAAGTAAAGATTTTGTTGAGAAACCAGGCCCTGGTGTGGAACCAGTCTGTCAGGACTTTGCACCTAGTAGTTCCGGTGGACATGGAATCTTGAGCGTGAGTTAGACATCAATAGGTCATCATAAACTTTTAACATACATTTAACATAGGCATACAGAAGACGCGCATTGAATTGAAAGGAAAAAATGGCATGTTTTATTTTTGTCATTATCAAATTGTACAAAATACAGATCATCTAACTAATGTTCCTGTTGTGACATAACCCTCGCTGCTCCTGATTCCATCATGACTGTTGTCGACTGCAGCCATCTCTTGTAGCCAACAACATCAAGTCCTATGGCAGTAGGTAGCAAGATGGATCTTTTGGGTGCATTCTCTTTTGAAAACTTTGGCTATTTTCATCTTCATGCTGAAAAGAGAAAAGGAAGATGTGTATGTCTTGGCAGTAGGCCTATCTACCATGTCTACATGTATGTAGGCCCCTAGCAAAAATAGATAAAGACCAAAAATATACCACTCTGAAACAGCCCAGCCCAAGGGTTTTAGTTATTTTTTAAATAATAGATGGTGCATGCTCAAAAAAGTTGCAAAAATCTAAAATCTTTTGGCACCAAAATATAGGCAGGGGCACAAGGAATACTAATCACTGCTGGTCCATGCCAGTCTGAGGTATAGTCATCTATTTAAAGATTGATATCTCTGAAACTAGTAGATGGATTTGATTGAATTTTATACTGCTTATAGCCAGTGTCTAATTCTTTGACTTGCTGCAGTAACTTTCAGATCTTCCAAGTTTTTAGGGAGACAGCTGCCAATTTTACGCTTTTCAACGTTGAGAGTGGTACATTTTTGGTCTTTATCTATTTTTGCCCCTAGGCATGCAGACCTAGGCCTACCGGTACAACGAATGACTGTTAGTAGCATTATGCAAAGCAGTGCACTGCAGGTAAGCTACATTATCATGTACACACACAGCCAAGTAGACACTACACTACGCCTACCTACTCTTCATTCCAGTTCCGATTGGCGCGAGGTTTTTGAACGATAGCTTCGGAACGCCTGGGCCAATTTTGACGAATTATACGTCAATCGACTTGTCTTTCTTTGCGGTATCTTATAATCCAAGTTTCATCGCGATATTCCCACTATTTCTCGATATTTTTACCCCTGTACATTTGCACGCGAGGTTGTGTACAAAGTGTATTTCCACGATTTGGCCGCTACGAGCGCTGTGTTTTGCGTGGTCGCGTCGATTTTTCGTAGGGGTGGGCAGCCGCTCCTGCGTTCACGTGTTCAGCCGAGTTTTTCCCTGTGAGTTTATATGCTAGAAATATGGATGTTTTCCGTTGCTATATTTGACTAAATGTAATTTTCTTCATCTGACGGACAATAAATCCTTGTTAGCATGGAATAAACTGAGGTAAAATGCGAACTGTCTGAGAGGCTTCTCTCCCCCGAACAAATAGTCTGATCTGACGTTCCTCGTGTGGCGCTGCCGACGACGTCATTTCAATGGAGGCAGCCGATCGGCGAAAATGACATTTTGGTCAATTTCAACGACTTAACTGCAATAAAGTCCGATGAAACTTGGATTATAAGATACCGCCAAGAAAGACAAGTCGATTGACGTATGTTTCATCAAAATCGGCCCAGGCGTTGCGGAGCTATCGTTCAAAAACCTCGCGCCAATCGGAACTGGAATGAAGAGTAGGCCTACAGCAGCAGCCTACAGTACAGACACTCTTCTTGAACTCTTCACTTTGATCACAGTGACAATCTTCTCAGCAGGCCATACACGATCAATGTGCAATGATGATGCAGAGTATGTTAACCATCGCCAACGAATGTGCAATATGATACGATTATCGCATGCCAGGCCCAGGGGCTGTGAAATGTAGGCGTAGGCCTGAGCTGTCTGATTCAGTGACCATGCATGCATGCCAGCATGGTGACAGCGGCTGGTGTGCATCTGACATGTCGATGTCTGACCGACGGCAGAACACCAAAAATCTAACCGAAAATATACAAATAAACATCACTTTCTATGGTTGACATTGACGCCAAAGAAGTTAACTTCCAAATTAAACAGTATAAAACAAAATTTACCTTCGCAGATGTCTCTATTTTGATGATTTAGAGAGCGTAGACATGGTAGAGGAGACAGGAAAGCATGAACGGACAGTAGCGCCGCATGAGTGAAGCGGCAGATGTAGGAACCAGCATTTGCCTTTGCCCAATGCGCATGCTCCGTTCTCTGCACGTGGATGAAATGCTACAGGGTTATTTTTAGATCTGACTCATGCTTCTAAATCGGTCACACGGGGAATCCCCTTGGCTTGCGCTGTTTTAACAACCGTTGAAAATTGATCAAAATTAATACTTTAACGTTTTTGGATGAAGCCAGGAAACGAACTCGACCTGTCTTTTGTACATATGTACACACCCAGAAAGTTTTGTGGCGATCCATGGCTTAATTCTCGAGTTATTCCCCTGAAACCACCAGATTGGATGGAGAGATCCAGAGAGAGAGAGAGAGAGAGATTCAGAGATCCAGAGAATTCCAGTAAAACCAAGGAAGACCGCCACACTGTGGGTGTGTGGCGGTCTTAATTATGGTGTAGTATGAAAAATAATGTTGTGGTAAAGTTTACGTTTATCGTTTGATTTCTTAACCTCCCTATTACCAGAAGTTATCACACGATACTAATGACTCACTCTCCACTGATGGGTCCGTTTAATCTCCATACTAGGGCCTACTGTGCACTTGGTAATAACCAACGTTAACGTCTTTTTTACATTGCAAAAAAATGTCCGCCAGAAATATCGTTAGGTTAACGAAGCGATTTCTTAAACTCTCAATTATCAAGGAATATAACTTTCTAGGGATTTCACGCCAGACATCTTGACATGGCGGCAGCAGCTGGTGGTTAGCCTACCTTATCATCCTCGTCCACAATATTCATCATGACGATGGTAGAAACGCACTCGTCATCAACTAAGCGCCAGAAATCTTTCACAGTGTGAGGCAGCGGCATCTGAGTCACGATATAGTCATTCTTACCGTCACACCCCTGTAGCGAAGTGAAAGATAGCCTGATTTATTTAAAATTTGTTAAACCCTAATTGATAATAATCGTGGGGTCGGACACACTCTCTTTATAAATCGGCCGACAAAAGTCGGCAAATCACCTTTTCATGATGTTGCCTAGCAAGCGGGTGCTTTGTTACAACTGATAATGTAATCGGTTAGAAATTTTACTACATTATCAGTCGATTATTACATTATCAGTTGGACAGGGTGTTGATAATGTAATAATTTATTACATTATCACTTTATCGGCCAGTTATTACATTATAGATTGTAACACACCGCCAAATGTCTTTGGTGCCTTCACACTACCAACTTGGGCCGTAACGATGAAACAAGGTAGATTTATGAAGGCAGTGCGTATCCGCATCTGGGTGTTGTCAACGTTTTTTGATAATATAACTTGCTGCAGAATTAAATGCACAGCATTCACAGTGCAGCCAATCAATTTCTGTGTGTTTAGTGGCCACGACAAGTGTAAAGTTTTTCAGTGTTTCCGTGTGTCAGTGTTCCCCCTATTGTTCTGGAAACACTGGCAGATAGATCGACATGTTTCTCTGTCTGTCCTCCATTGTCGAGTCACGGCTTATTCCGTCAGACAATAGGAGGGGAACACTCGCAGATGGGGAACGCTCAAAAACGTTACACCGGGAACATCGTCGTGCCTAGATTTTCCAATTACACACGATCCCGGCAAGTTATAAAATACAATCTAACAAAAGGGCCGTTGTAGTGAATGATTCGCAATCCTACAAGGACAACTACCTCGGGATGGGGATCGCCTTTCATTTATGGGAAAAACGACATGGGACGTCTGACCAATGTGGTTATGTAAAGTTACGCTCCAAGGACATTAATTTTGTTACGCCTATGCGCTCTACTTGGTGGCGGGGAACGTGCATAATTCGAAAATCAAGGCACGACGATCTTCCTAGCGGCGGCCACTAAACACATCGTGAACCTAATCCCACTGTCCACAAACTACGGGAAAATATCACATTCCTCATATCCGCGGCGCAAAGCCGTTAAGTCGGTCAATATTTATGACACAGATTAGTGTACCAATAGATATAACATTTATATTGGTTGCATTGAGCTGTTCCCCTAATACATGTACTTCACTTGATCTGCGGGCAAAAACGGACTCATTAAATGTCCAGGGTCCTTATTCTTGACTTCTTTAGTCTACGTGTGACACAAAGGACAAGTAGCACACTTTGACGTAAGTATGTTCATGAATATGGACCCAGGAGCCGATATGTAGGTATTCTCCCGTGTATGACAATCATGTATACAGCAAATGTACAGTACGTTGCACAATGGGGAACCCGCATGACTGCAGATGGCGCAGTCAGTATAAGACCCGAATGACGTACTGACGTCACTTTTTTCGCTGTTGACGTCACGTCGTCAAAGCATGTGTACATTTTTCTACACAATTTTCCGTGGAAATTTCCCCAAAATACGTTGTCAGTATTGGCATCCTGTGGCATTTCTGACGAAACAAAGCAGTGATATATGGAGAACTCTGAACATGAAACAGGACAGTGTAATTTTTCAAAATTGAACCAAAGAGAGTGGTTTATTTTGGGGCAAGAAGTAAATGGAAATACTGTTAGAAAATAGGACTTCCGGGTCTTACACTGACAGCGCCACGTCGTGGCGTAGTTCTGCGGGTTCCTCGTTGACCTCGCTTCCGCGGCGCGCACCACCCGCGTACCATATGCAGCGTCATTCTCGTACCATCCTCGGATGTGGCGCGGCGTCATGGAAGGCATGCAGTGAAGACGTAACGTCATTTACCCGACGTCATGCAACAGAGACGCGTGACGTACCCGTACCATCCGCGATGAACTGAAGGTTACCTTCCGCGCCACGTCCTAGGAAGGTACTCGGATCCTGGGAGGTCATTATTGTGCAACGTACTGTAACAAAGCACAGCCGATACAACGTGACAAAAGTGACAATGATAGACTCTACATGTAACAGCATCAGATTTGACAATAGGGAGGTTTTGCAAGCTTACGTTTTACATTTACGATTACGATTTGACGACGTCATGACGTCATTACAGAGTGACGTGACGCCTTGTGACGCGATGGTGCGTCATCTGACGTAAAAGGCTTTCCGTGTATGATAAAATGTTGTCAATGTATCCCATGTTTGTCCGGCTCTCAAAGACACATAGGTCCATGATTTTATTTGTAATCTTCACTACAACTTGGACATTTACCCATTATTAGGTGTGTCAAATTGAAAGTGATTTATTTGATTACAAACGTGAAAGATTTGACGTTGATTAAATCGTAAGTTTCTTACGTGTAGCAAGCGACTTGCGCGTAAAAAACTCCCGCATAGCTGACGTCATGACGTTTTCAAATCGTAATCGTAAATGCAAAACGTAAGTTTGCAAAACCTCACTAATAACTAAAACATCATTTACATACAGTCAGAAATACAGCATTGATATACTCATCCCAGCCATCCTCTGCCAAAGAGAGTATCGGTCGAGAAGAATCAGCTGCAAATGATAAATGCAGCTATCAGTGTGTGAAAATAGAACGATTTACATGGATCTCATTCTAGTTCTCTTTCACTGTTTACTGGGGCATTTCTGACACCGAGCCTTTTGAGTAGTGTTATCTTAAACGTCCCCTAAGAACCTGTGGCGACCGCACAGAAAGTAAGACAGTGCTTTCGGTGCATAGCGGCGGTTTAATAGTTCTTGTTAAAATGCGCTGTAACTAACTGCCGATAGGCGGCAGTAGCATTATCGGACTTTCTGTGCGGTCGGCTCTGGATGTTGAAATACATGTAATAGTTAGGCCTATAACCGAAGAACGTTTGTGATAAAGAACATCCCATTGATTAGTGCCTACCCCTTTACATACAGTACAACTTGTAATTACATGTATCCTGATAAAGGAGGATTTAAAAACTATGTAAAAAACTATTTATGTGTTTTTTAAACTCCTACAATCCATGAATAAAACGTGTTGGGCCCTACACACTGTTCAACTCCGAGTTTGTAAAGCGAGACAGCTCTAGTGGTCCTCGAAACCCCGCATTCTCATCTCTCTCCATACAGGTCGGTAAACTCCTCCATACCTGGTACAATACTTGGATCCCTATTTCTATCCGCAAACTTTGTGGTGGCACTTTCACCAGGGGTCACTTCATTGGTAACAGCATTCAGGTACTTGAAATAGAGAGAATCACTGCTTATCGTCTGGACGCAAATAACTGCGATTTTTCGAAGAAGTGGTACTTTATTGATAACAGCAAGGTTTTTGCACTTTTTACATGTATCTCTTCGATAGCCAACAAAAGCACCAAGAACGAGACATAAAATGATATCAAACGACAAGTCATCTCCAAATCTCGTTTTATACCTTCGATGAATGAAAATTCAGAATCCGTCGCATGCCATTGTGTACACACAGGCTGCGCGAGACTGCTTGCGTGAGACTGCTTTTGCACAGACCTGTGTAGCCGTGGAACGCATCACATCGGCCAGATTTGGCCGACGTGTACGTCCGCGACCTCATCACCGCGTAGGAATCTTGGTTGATAAAATAAATCCACGTTATTAGCTTTGTTTAATGCAAATATATTTTCAGATTTTTTGTGAATAATTGTATGGCAAGTAACAAACATCATAATAAGCGAGGTTTGTAGGTATTTTGATCCTAGTAACTGCAGGGATCGAGGGATCACATGATCAGCCAAGCCAAGTAGTTCGCTGTCAATCACCGGGCGCCATCTTGATTTCCCACAATCCTGTGAGCACGGCGTAACAGATTGGTGCGAGCGTAGGAGCGCCTTCTGTTGTAACAATGGTCGCATGCCACACTCTGGCACCCATGAGGGTTTTGAGAAAATCCCGTTTCCATGGAAACCAAAGCCAAGTTTGGCGTATTTTGAAAAATAACGATATCTTAACCTTCAGAAATGATGGCTATACGTATGATCATAGGCCGGATTTATTTTTGACACATTGCCAAATTCATGAAAGGTCAAGGTCATTTACGAATGTCAAGGTTATATACAATTTTCATCATTTTTATTGTTGGCTGAAATTAAGAAAACTAGGAAATTAATCGAGTCTCATTGATACCCCGAACTCGATAACAATGTCATATTTGTCCTAAAAACTTCCCATTGCGACTAGAATACTTACGGTTTGGGTCATCAACATAAATATCAAGTGGCATTATTCAAGCACTTGCTCAGTTCTAGGCCTAACGATTGGCAGGAATTGTAGACCACCTGTGCTCGATCTCTCTCAGAAATGAAGCAGATGAGAAAGCAAGGTCCTTCATGGCACGTGTTCCATTCAATTCACTAACGATGCAATGATGATTATTTTTACAATCAAGCCCAATGAAATGAAAAAAAAAAATCTTCAACCCTCAAATCTATTTTTTATTGTGTTACTGTAGTTATATTCCTACCTGGTACTGCTTCTTCAACAGACACTGGAATCCCGACTGGGATTTACCAGTTTTCCTCATCAAAGCCTGGTATTTATCGCTGTATGCTTCTGCTGTAATTCTGGTAATGCCAATCTGGAAGTACTCTGCCAGTGACTCATGGACATATTCATACTCCGTCTGAAAATGCAAAAATTACATCAGCAGATGCGAGACATTCTCCAAGAGCATGGTTTTTTACCTCGCTCCTCTTCATCCGCCTAGAACGTGTATGTAGAGGAGCGAGACCAACGCTCTGCTATGGGAGGATGTGTTACACCGGACGGAAATGCTCAGGTTGTGTAGCGCTGAATGAGCAGCTCATCGGAGTTCTTCTGAAAGGTTTCAGGATAGACTGTGGTTAAAGTGTCAAGTCGGATGAGAACCTTCACCGTAGTTGATATCTGACTGTAAACCAAAACTTTAACTTTTTAACATTTTCAAAGTCTTTTAAAGGAGCACAGTATTGGATCTCAAATGCGTTATTTGACTGCCGACGTAGAGGGAGCCACCTAGCGGCAGAAACACGAACTACAAAAATGCATTACAAAATGTACGGAGGAAATCGGGTCAACTCGCCAATACGTCGTTGGTCCCTGGGTTGGAATACGAATACGAATACGAAATTTTATTGACTCAAACCACTATTTGTGGTACATCGAGGAATATACATATAATAGTTTATAAAACAAGACTGGAGAGTGGCACAGTGGCGCCGGCTGTCGAGAAAAAGTGGCAATACCGTGCTCCTTTAAGTGACAAACTAGCGAAAAAGGTAAGTGAACACAGAGACAACTCATACTAACTACAGGATCAAACCACTCCACACAACCTACCAAGTTCTGAACCATATCTGGTCTTTGTTCCCTAAGTTTGGCGACACAGTCATACACATTAACCTTCTTCTCGGCTCTACCCTGTCGGATCAGGTAATCAATGGCTATGAACGTCCCTGTCCTGTCAACACCAGTGCTAAAACAGATCAATGAAAAATACTGAAAAGGTGAAAAAGGAATGTTAACCTGCAATAAAAAATTGTGAGTATTGCATCCTCTGCATGCACTCTAAATTTTATGAAAGGTTTTGTGGAATAAATAACTGTGACTGGATCTTCCACAGTATCAGAATTAAAATATTAAAATGGATTTCACTGATTAAACGCTGTGGTCTGTTGATCAATAGTAGGGATGTTTCGCAAGCGCCCGGTTAGGCCATACGACGACGTTTATCTATTGTTTGGGTATACCCACACAATAGATAGGCCTAAACGTCGTCGTAGGGCATAACCGGGCGCTTGCGAAACCTCCCTAGTGAGCTTCTGCAAGCGCCCGGTTAGGCACAACAACGACGTTTACCTATTGTGTGAGTGCACCCAAACAATAGATAAACGTAGTCGTATGGCCCCACCGGGCACTTGCAGAATCTCTCTATTATATAATATAAGACTACGGATACACCGAACGCGAATTTGCGTGCGACAGGGCAACGTGCGCGATTTATGCTTTGAAAGCCTTTGTTTGCGTGCAGTGCGGCGGAAAATAACAAAGCCTTTGGCGCGTGAATATACGCATCGTGTTCGGTGGTGTATCCCTAGCCTAATACGAAAAGTGGTCTCCGAATTTCGTAAATTTTCGACCCCAACCGGGGTCTTCCTCAGGCACTTTCTAGTAGAGAAGTAAAAACTTCGGAGACGACCTTTCCTATTATATCATTTTGTGTGTTGTTCTTTGTGCTTTTGTTGGATATAATATGCGGTCATATGAATAAAGACGAGCAAATGCTTTTACTTCAGATTTGTACAGCATTGCCTAATGCATTTGTATTGCAAAATTCAAGTAAAAGCATTTGCTACTCTTTATTCATATGACCAAAAATTTATAAGGCGAGCTTATGAATTTTTGATATGACCCATGGTCTGTTGATCAACCTGCAATGCACTAGTATTGGTGTTTTCCCGTAGCTATCACCGTAGTCGTTCATCACTGTTTCCCTCAGGTTCAGCAGGCAGGAGGGGAACTGAGGAACACCCACATCAGGCCAAGCAGTAAAGTGGTACTGGGTCACAAAGTGAGACTCTCTCTTCTGAAAACAAGAGAATTCGGTCCATCAGAAAAAAATGACATGGCAGATAATATAACGGTAAGTATGCAGCACCACCATCATGACTATAGACCTTTCCTAAAATCAGTGGCTAATGTTGGACATCGATCATTGAGGGGCCGTCTCAACATTGTTTTGATGCTAAAAAAGACGAAGTGGCTTTGTCTGAGGGGAGGGGGTTCTCGATTTGGGGAAGCCCACTTTTTGAAAAAAAAATGGCATCATTCTTTTTTAAGGAGAATGGCCTTTTTATGTGCAGTCTTCAGAAAGGGACAAGGTTCTGGCTACATGGGTCTACTATGGACTGTCTACTATGGACTGTACGAGTCAGAGCTATAGACTTCCCACATGGATGAACCCAATGTCAAGTGCCCACTTCAACTTTTCAAGGGGAGGAGGGGGTCAGGGAAAAGATGAAGTCACTTCGTTTTTTGGCATCAATGTAATTTTGAGATGGCCCCTAAAGGAATTCAACTGTGACTACAGTATTCTTCGTGTGGCCATTTGAACCTGTAGAATTTCCTCACTCTACGTCGACTTTGAACACCCATCACCACATTATAGGAAGGCTGTGTTGGCATCACAGACATACGCCTTGGGGAGTGTGGGCCCACGAGGCATCATATAACTCATGGAAGGAAGTGTTATACTACTTCCAGGACTGAAGTAAGGTACCTTTCTGTCTGACGAATAATCATCAAATCTTACCAGAACCACTTCTATGGTCCTCTTCACATACTCGGAGTACTGCTCCTCTCTCTTCAACACCACCTGAAAGGGCCCGTATACGGATTTTCCAGCACTTGGCCAATACTGGGTGCATTTTTCCTGAAAAAGACCACATGTGACCCGTTGATAATATCTAGTCTCAAAGGCCCAATGGTAATTAGTTGAAACACACTCACCGAACTTTATGCAATGATATCCCGCTGGAACTAACACCGATCAGCTCCACCAGCCAACAATGGTCCCTTCCAGTTCAACTCATTTCATCAACCTAAACTTTTCACCCCTTCCTCAGTTTCAGGGTTTCTTCATTATAACTATCTCACACAATTAGGTTCCAGCTCATTCACTTCAGGGATTTTGACTTAAAGCTTACGTGAACGAACAAAAAGCCCCCATGCGACGAGCAAGAGAATTGCAAACGCCCTGCAAACACCTCAAACGAAGGCTCAGAACATGATAGACCCCACGACGCCAGGAGGGCGCCACCTTATTTGTCTTCGAGCTGTCGGGGTGTCAACATTCTCTGGTGAGCTCCTGCTGAACACTTCTTTTGAAAGAAAAAAAGTTTGACCCAGCTGGGAATCGAACCCACGCTGTGTTATCTCTGTTCCACCGTCTTCCCCATTCGGCCACCGAATTTGTTGAAAGGCTTCTCATGTTTTCTCTTATTCGTATAGTATTATTACGTAAGTCAGAGGCCTACGTCTATGACAAACACAAATCACAGCTTTGTCAGCTGGCTCGTTGGCCACGTGATAGAGTGGTGGATTACAAATCAGAAGGTCGACGGTTCGAGTCCCGT
>NMRB01001977.1:116446-130260 GCA_002633025.1 Notospermus geniculatus | reverse complement strand
AATGCAAAATCAACCATGACCTGCCCACTGTGGATAGCAAGCATAACATTGTCAAGTAATCCTTCTTACCCATTGGTTACAGATGTCATAATGCACTGTGTGGCTGGACACGTGCACTCGCTAGTGTCATGTTCCATGCCGAAGTTGTGACCCATTTCATGGGCCACAGTTGAAGCAGTGGTCTCGGTAAAACCGCCTTTGTCCTGAAGAGTCATAACCGAGCTAATTACGTCATTCGTTGAAACTGTTGTGATGGCAGTAAAAACAACTGACATCATGGTAACGGAAGCAGCACTGCTCATGTGGTGAACAGAGGAATAGAAGCTTTGCAAATGACGTCACAAGCCACCATGCTGGAGGACACATGCTGCAGAGGAACACCAAAATGACCCGTGCATGCCCCAATGATGTTATGTCAAACAATGGCGCGGCGCACTTCACACAAGTCATGTCATGGTTGGCTCACACCTCTGCGCCCTGTGCCCCCAGAATGGCCGCCAGGATGACGTCATTGCAAGACCTCTAAAAGCTAGGGTCATCCAACAGAGGAGAATAGCAGCACGTCTTGGTACAAATACAGACAGAGTTGTGCTACAGTACAACCCCTGAACTCAGGAGTGGCAATGGTTCAGGTCTCATTACACAAATCAATCCGTCACTTCCCCAGCAGTGTGGAGTAAGTCGTAAAGCTAACCCACAACCTTTTCAACAATGACACCTACTAGTAATTGCTATCCAACCACGGCCACATTACTCACCATATTTACTCCCCCTGAGTATTGAAAGGTACACATGGGGCCTTTCACAGCCTTACCCACGACTCCATCATTGAAGACTGCACCACTGTGAACATGAAAGGGAGAAGTCATCTAACTTTCAGCCTCTGAATCTCTTACCAATGAATTGGGTAATTGACGAGAGTATTATACGAATCAGGAAACTGTGTTGAAGATTTCTGCTTGCAATAGATGTAGCTGTATCAGTTACATCATGAGGAGATGAGGACTTGCCCCAGTGGTACTATCAACCATGGCAGAAAGCCAGGGATCCCATCTGCCTTCTTAGATGCCAACCTGGCATTGAACTTGTTAACCACGGTTGAAGGCCAGGGTTGGGGTCAACCTTGGCTGAAGGTCCTCCACCTCTATTGAAACACCAGGCACATCAGACTCTACTTACGTCAGAAGCTGAGCATTGTCATTTTTATGGTACGGATTGATAAAATCCTTCCGATATTTCAGGAAGTTATTCATTGTCTTTTCTGCATTCTCCACCACATAAATACGATCTGTGTTCGTCCATATCTCAACTCCGACCAGCGCAATGTAGACATTTAAGGGCCGATACAGCTGAAAGAAAGATAGGATACTTGCAATAGCCTTCCCTCTCATTCAAAGAATTCACTTCATTTGGGTCCATTCATGGATCTATAGCTACAACTTCTGTGAATGGTGAGTGACACTCAAAAGCTGTTTCACCCCACCAGGAAATAGATTGATTGAAGAAGGTTCACACTGCTGACCAGCGATATAATATCATATTATGATTCTTTGGGTATCAATTAATTGCCATGTCGGTAAGCGCAGTACTTACAGCATTGACAATATTAATGATTTCTTTGGTTCTAGCAATCACAGCATGTTTGTCACTTTCGAAATTGTGGAACTGGAAAAGAAAGATCATGCCTTTACGAAAGTGACAAATGATTCCTTCTAGAACAGGGTTTCCACCAGAGGGTAAAATTCCGTACCCTCAAAAACATTGGGTAACCATTTTTCCATGACATGCCGGACAAAACCAAACAACCGGCATGACCGGCGCGGGGATTTTATGCTTCAAAATACGCCTAAAATGGCACCAAACATCGTTTAAAACCTTTTAAAATCAACAAAAAAATTTCAAAAAAAATTCTTTTCAAATTTTTCAAAATTTTTTTTTTTTCAAAAAAATTTTTTTTGGTCCGTACCCACTTTTTTTTCTGGCGGAAACCCTGTAGAAAGATACTAGTAAAAACAATTTACATTGTAACTTCATCAAGCTTCCCACAAAACACGATTTGATTTTAAAGGGTTAATTCACTGATCTGGGTTCAAATCTTTACAGCACGAGCCTCACCTGACGGAAGTCATTGACAATATAAAGCTCTACGTATCTGCTCTGCGAGTTGCTATCGTACGTAATCTGCTAAGTAAGGTAGAGACGATGCCACAATAGATCGTGCCAAGTTCAAAAGGAGATTTGCAAACAAAGAGGAGGATGTCAAATGGCAAAAAGTCAGGTATCATCAGATTCTCAGAGGACGTGATGATTGCTGTCACTTGTTGAGCTGTGTGACTAGCATTATCATACACCTTGATCCCTCTTCTCTGCCTTACTCATTACTTTAACCATCAAATGCCTAAGGCTGCCTTTACATAGAAGTATACGGTATACGAAAATGCCGGTTAATAATGGCTTCATGGCCGTGAATCCATTTGAAGCCTTTGTTAACCGGCCTTTTCGTATACCTTATACTTCTGTGTAAAGGAAGCCTAATGGCAGCGTTTACGATGACCTAGAGAAATGAAAGCAGAGCCCCAGAGAAAACCACACAATCAAACAGAGTCACTACCACATGAGTACCAGGTGCAACTGGGAGTCGAACCGGAGACCTCAGAAGTGACAGGTGCAAGATGTTTCCATTGCACCACTCTGACAGCCTGTAGATGCAGTGCTTTATCTTAATTACACAGGTACACCGACAAGTCTGGAACGTGGTTCCCCTGCGTGCATTTTTCCGTCATTCTTTGAGCTCTATTAAAGATGAGAGTGCCGCGTGTGGTCCGTCTTGGGCTAGTACAGACGAGCACCTAGTTAGTTGCATATGAGTGATACTAGTATGCCAAACGGTAGTCCTACAATCTTTATCCCTTGATGAGGAAAAATAAGAACCCCTATCCTCCAGGTCGAGCATACCTACCCGTACATGTTGATGTATTTCTGTGCCCATTTGATGAACCATATGAGGTGAACCATTGTCCTTGACACCTGAAACCATGAAATACTAAACTAACATGAACGGCACTAGATGGAGAGTTTCAGGGGATCTGACGGTGTTGTGGTAATAATTCCGTGGGTGGCCTTACTTGTGCAAAGTAGCGGTGTATGAATACCAACTGCGAGGTGACGGATACCCATACAGGGCAGAGGAAACCACATCTCCTCCCTACCCTTTCACGTCATTTCTGTTTATTGAAGTGGATGACATTCAGACAGATGGTGAGTTCAACCGGTTAACAACTTCTCACCAATCTATTCATCGTTACATCATTTATTTTTCCAGAGGCGATCAAAATAAAGAATCCAAGATGGTGCATACACAGCATTGCTGCACCTACCGGTACTAACTTTCAGTAGAACTCAGACGGGTGCTACTGTTCCCACCGCACCACCCAGATAGCTGCCGATTAAGGGCCTGTCACACTGAAGTAGTTCTCAAAACGTCCTGCCCCGTACTAAAAAAATCGTAGAACGGGCTAGAACGCGTAACCCTTGGCAAAATAATGTCTCGATGTTCTGGAGCACCCTTCTCGTCCATAAAGTTCGTAAAAAGACTGTAAATAGGTGCCACTACGTCCACTCCGTTCACACACAGTTTGAGCCCGTTCGGCAAAATTTTCAAGATCGTACTGAGAACTAGCTCAGTGTGATTGGGGTATTAGTTTGCTTACCACATGAGAAGTTTGTTTTCTTCCTATCAGCCTCTCTGAACACATAATGCTTGCCATGGTAACTCTCATTCATGGGGTGGATGTAGAAAATATCCCTGCCAGTGTCCACCATACCACTGGAACAAAGACCAAGATAAAGTCAATGCAGAAGGAAAGAGATTCAACTTCGACACCCTCCAAGACAAATTCTGAGTCTAGACACAGTTATGCAGCTGAAGAAAGAACGCTTCTTTCTGTGTACAGGGGTGAAGTTATCTTTATTTTGGGTTTACTTTTCATGTTTGGAGCCCATCATTATCAGTCTACATGGCCCACCAAGTTCCAACTTCAAACAAGACCTGTCAGTTGAGACAGAACCATTTAAGTAACACGGTTAGAAATCAATTAGGGATCTCATCCACCACATATGCAAATATAAATAGCATGATATCAAACCCAAGGAGAGATTATAGCACAGACAATGAAAGTAATTATTAATACAATACATCAACTGAGACTAAAAATGCGCAAGTGAGTCAGGCTTGATATTTAAAAGATGGAATATTATTAGATGAGTATTTGTGGAAGCTCTCAAAGAGCAACACATTATAAAAACAGGCAATTATATTGTGTACACATGGGACTGTAACCCTAAACATCAGCTAACCGACCGTAATTCATCAGGTTTCCTTGTTCTGCTCATCAGATATTCGTGGTTCAGTGTGGGCGTTCCTGATTCGTATGGATTGCACTATAATGTGGCCACAATGTAGCTATAATGTGGCTACAATGCGGCTATAATGTGGCTACAATCACTATCTTTTCCACATCCACACTAGGCCTGAGCAGAGTATACCCCACTATCTTCAACCCTAACTTCCCACATGTTAGATAGCCCGCGGGCTAGGAAGGGAACTACAGATATGACCACACTGATAAACCTAGTTTAAGTCAGAATTTAAACCCAGGCTAGGGAGGAAGTAACAGTAATCATCCAAATTCCACCAGTCACAATCCATGTTTGTTCAGCACTTGGTTGAGAGCCCTCAGGAGTGTCGGAGCTAAGCCAGATGAGTCTAGCAAAATGCCAATTAATCCTTAGTTTGTACATATATATCGACCATTATATGGGAGCAATCACGATGGATTGATCAAGGGATTAGCAACAAAGTCATCACATCATGGTTTAAACTTAATATCAACATTCTAATATTGGCATTACTTAGAGGAAATGTACAGGGTGCTGATATGAGTGTGAAATGGGAAGTGGCCCATGTGCTCACCCAGGCAATGGAAGTTATTTGGAAACTGATGCACATGTAACGAAGCATAACCATGTCCTTACTAGCCCAGCTAGCAGGACATGTGTCTAGCTCCAATGGTAGAGTGCTGGACTAAGAAGCAGGAGGTCTCCGGTTCAAATTCTGTCATGGCTTTTCATCTTCTCCTGAGCTAAAGAGACATATCCCACAAGCTGGGCTGGTAAGGACCTATGACATCAAAGACCATTATTCAGAAAGTGACACATCCATCCCTCAGCCAGCATGGCCCACACCAATGTCACATCATCTTATTTGGACAATGACCAGGTGAACTTTACATGTTATATGGACTGTCCATGAGTAAGGTTGTGAGCACAGGATTTCCTCTCAAGGGGTTATCACAGAGTGTCGGAACCATGACGCATATGGTCATTCCAGGTCGAAAGAACCGTACACAAGTCATTGGCATATCAGGTCACTTCCAAGGCCCAGTGATTTATTGACCGTTCAACAGGAAGTGACAAATTCTGCAGGAAATCTACCAATTATGAGTTTCCCCTTGAGCTAACAATCTAAGTGGTTATTTAGATTTCTCCTGATTACTCAAAAAATCAATAACAATTAGCAATTTTCATGGATAAGAAGTAGAAGTGCCCATCAAACAAAGTCTAAGAATAGACTGTTCTTTTCTCAGATTCCAGGAAGTGGACTTGGTGTTCTACAAAAAGCGATAAGTACTTTAGTCTAGTGAGGAATATACCCAGTGCTTTCAAGCACCAACCAATAAGAAATGGTCAACAGAATCCTGGGATGGAAAAATATACATTGTATAGGCTTGCCTGGGGATAATCAGGATTAATATCCTACATGATGGGAATGTTCAATACACAGCGTATGATGAAGACCATACCAAACACAGTTTGTCATCATACACCATTCCAATACAAGTAGTGGGCAGCACATCAGGCAATATCGCAAGCGATCTGATCACCACAAAGCAAAATCAGCTGTTGATACCAGGTGAGCACAGGACAGCGATGCACGGAACCTTCTCACCGGCGATGATATCCCGAAGTCTGAGGTGGTTGGCGAGAAAATCAGTGGCGAACGGATCACTTGCGATATCGCCATCACCTTGGCTGGTGTACGTGCTGCCGGCTTTGTGGAGAAAAAACTGAGTTCCAAGTCAAGCGGCTGTAGTATGGCCCAACTGACACAGCACTTCATTATCTCCTACGAATGATATTGAAAACCATGCAGACATAGTCCAAATTAGCGACATTTTATAATTCAACATTAATGAATTGTTCGAGTTCAAATCAGGTGGAAATCATTAGGGTAATCACTGAATATTATAAACTGAATGAAAGGCAATACTACATAATGAGCCCTTAATGAGACATAAGATGACATATGTATTGGTGATGAAGACCAGTACCATTACAAATCATTTTCATTACTTCTGAAGTTGTTTTCTAGGAAAAATTCTTTCCCCTGTTAGGCATCAGCTGATTTGAGGATTCAAAAACGATTTCGATTGACAGGCGTTGCAATTTGAGGAGTGGGAGAGTGACTGCTCTCCTCATGAACAATAGAGCTTTATCGTTTTTGAGGAGAGCAATCACTCTCCCACTCCTCAAACGGCAAGGCCTGTTTGTTGTGCTTCTGTATCCTTGGTTACATCTGATAGATACCCTCTGTACAGGCAGAGATGATCTTTATTCACAGACTTTGAAATACAGCACAAGACGCCTCTCACCTGACTCCGTTGCAAGTACTGAGTGCAACGATGGAATCTGGAATGCCGTGTACCCTCCCATGGTAGTAACAGTGGGTATGAGACTGGAAGAGAGAAGAAAACTTGATAAAATATCCGCTTATCAACTCAGAAGTCAAAAGCATCGAGTCAGTGACCACTGGTATCTTTGTTACCAGGACATCCTCTCAATAAACCCACTACACTTGGAACCAGCCTAAGACGGTTCTAACGATAGAACCGCTTTATGAATACGACCCATGTTGTCCCTCAAGAGGCAAGGGTGGTCCTCAGGACCAAAGGAGGGGCTTATATCAACACTTGTAATTCAGCACTAGGTGAGTCACCGGTCAACAATAAGATGTCAACCCTGCGGACCCACAAGGGGTCTACATGGATCAGTGACTACACTGCCAAAGAATGTGTGCCGTTTGTCATTTTACTAGCGGTGTTCATGAATATTCGCAGCCAAAGATGGCGATGACTCATGGCGATGAATCAACAGGTATCGAGGGAGCAATGATCTGTGATTGATAAGAAACGCAGGCAACTTAAGCACTGGAAGAAATCTCCTGGACTGATGCAGCAGGACTCAAAGTGGCAGTACGTGGAGAAAACAAAGATTAACCACTTCCATGCTGATTCCTGGTACCCTGGGACAGCCATCATAACGCAGAGTGCCAAAGGTGTACATTGGTTTACCAGGTCATAGCACTCTTCATCATATAATGACAAAATATGGCGGCTGAAGTGGTGAAATGAGCGCCTGAAAAAGTGTCCTCATCAGTACTGAGTGCCCCATATCACAGATACAGGATGTTTGTATAGATAAGTGCGAAGCAGTCGGCCTTCAAACTGGGCACACATTTTTCCCAATTTGTAAACATGGTCCCCAACTAAAATCACAGATCTGTAGTAGGTGACTAACCACTTGTCATTGCTTTCACCTGTTTCACTGCAACCACACTTGTGATGGAAACTGGGGGTGAAATGGCAGATACGGTCAGGTATCATTGAGGTTTGCTTCATTTTTCTCAGGTGAAGAGGTGTGGCGTAGGATTATTGACAAAGGATCGCCGCTTTCTAGGATTATCTCCACGATATGAACGATGGAGTAAGACAATGAGGTAACCATGACAACAGGAGACCAACTTACATGGTGTCTTGGTCGATGGATCACTTCTTTGTCACCAACAAAATGTTTCTCGATGTAATTATCTGAGATTAGATGACTGCAAAGAGAAGAATCAGATCGCCGATGAGAAAAAAAACAGATGAAAGTCAGATTGTTAAAGATGAAAGCGACGGCCATTTTGAATGAAAAACACACATCAGGTCTGCAACCAGTAAACAACAAAGAGCATGCCAGGGGGTCGTGAGTAACAAACTGGTCATACAGAAAGGGTGGATTTGTTACGTTTCCAAAAAATTTCCATCATTTAATTCAGCGTATCTCCCAGAATTGGATTATCCGCAGGAAATGTACCTAATGGTACAAAACCTCGTTGGGATAGGTCACTGAGTATCCACCTGGCCGACATTCGCTGCACTACCTCACTGAATGCTCGAAGCGAGAAATGTTGGACGCACGCCATTACACTGAGCGGGTCTTGGTTGTGTCACCCAGACCCGCTGCATTCAGAATGAGGCTAATGCATTATCCATTTGAAACATACGCACGAGATACCAAGGTATTTTAGAATACCAGGACATCCTCTCAATAAACCAATGGGGTCGTATTCATAAAGCAGTTCTATCGTTAGAACCGTCTTAGGCCGGTTCCAAGCGTGCTTCACCACTACACTTGGAACCGGCCTAAGACGGTTCTACCGATAGAACCACTTTATGAATACGACCCATGGTGTTCCTCAAGAGGCAAGGGTGGTCCTCAGGACCAAAGGAGGGGTTTATACCAACACTTGTAATTCAGCACTAGGTGAGTCACCGGTCAACAATAAGATGTCAACCCTGCGGACCCCAAGGGGTCTACATGGATCAGTGACTACACTGCCAAAGAATGTGTGCCGTTTGTCATTTTACTAGCGGTGTTCATGAATATTCGGAGCCAAAGATGGCGATGACTCATGGTGATGAATCAACAGGTATCGAGGGAGCAATGATCTGTGATTGATAAGAAGCAGGCAACTTGAGCACTGGAAGAAATCTCCTGGACTGATGCAGCAGGACTCAAAGTGGCAGTACGTGGAGAAAACAACCAAGATTAACCACTTCCATGCTGATTCCTGTTATCCTGGGACAGCCATCATAACGCAGAGTGCCAAACATTGGTTTACCAGGTCATAGCACACTTCATCATAATGACAAAATACGGCGGCTGAAGTGTTGAAATGAGCGCCTGAAAAAGTGTCCTCATCAGTACTGAGTGCCCCATATCACAGATACAGGACGTTTGGAAAAACATGACCAACATGCAAGTGTAGCTGTCGAGTGCCGCTGTCATTTCCATGGTGGTTCCAGGAATCACGACAGTTCCCCAACAGCCAAGGAAATGACAGCAGCGCATGACATTTCACCCATCCAATCTCACACCCTTGAGCTCGAAAGACACCACTATTTGTGCCAATTATTGTGGTTGATCAATGCTGAAGTCCCGAAGGGGGCTTTCTGAAAGTTCCCCACCCACAACAACATACTATAGATCGTTGCAGTTGATTGGGAACAACGTCTTCAGGCCAAACGCAGTCAAGGCGCAGCGTCACGTCAGTGTTGACGCAGCCAGCGCCCATGCTTTCTCCTGTACGTCAACGACGTCACTGACGTCCCACGTGGGTTTTGTAAACTTTTTCAAGTCAAACTTTTAGATTTCCAAAGCGAGTATTCCGTTGAGCAGTTATGGATTCCCAAGTTTTTATGACCGTCATGATCCCAAGGTTCTAAGCTATCCACTGGTATGTTTAATTAGTGGGAGTGACCAGGGACCTGGCGACAGTCGTGAGTTGAAAAGGGCATGTGTGGTCAAATTCTCGTAAACGTTGTTCCCTACTTTTTGCATGGATCTATAGTAGGTGACTAACCACTTGTCATTGCTTTCACCTGTTTCACTGCAACCACACTTGTGATGGAAACTGGGGGTGAAATGGCAGACACGGTCAGATCAGGTATCATTGAGGTTTGCATCATTTTTCTCAGGTGAAGAGGTGTGGCGTAGGATTATTGACAAAGGATCGCCACTTTCTAGGATTATCTCCACGATATGAACGATGGAGTAAGACAATGAGGTAACCATGACAACAGGAGACCAACTTACATGGTGTCTTGGTCGATGGATCACTTCTTTGTCACCAACAAAATGTTTCTCGATGTAATTATCTGAGATTAGATGACTGCAAAGAGAAGAATCAGATCGCCGATGAGAAAAAAACAGATGAAAGTCAGATTGTTAAAGATGAAAGCGACGGCCATTTTGAATGAAAAACACACATCAGGTCTGCAACCAGTAAACAACAAAGAGCATGCCAGGGGCTGTTTTTGTACCTTTGGTCAATACATTCTTGCAGATGAGAGTATAACGTCACTGATTTTGACAAATATGGTGTCCGTAGAACATGTAACTGCGTGCAAGGCAGTCACAATTTTGGTGGGGGCTTCTGCATTGTATTTGCTACTGCCAGTCAAGTCATCATCACTTTCACGACCCAAAATGAAACAAAGATTCTGTGACCAAAGGCTACTCTTATACAAAGACCACATGAACAAAGCCCCCATAGGCAAAGACCCCATAAAAAGTAAATTTTAAAGTATGCAATTACTAAGAATCAGTATCAAACAGCTCAGAGATGAAATAGCGCTCTTTGGTTTTGATGTTTGAACATAGAGTTAAGAGGAAACAGGAGACTTTTAGAACAAACTTGTGGAGCAAACATAGGAGTGGGATAAACATTGGCATCTCTCGATGAATCATTAGCCTCCATCGCTCAGGCTAATTGTAGAACGTGATGCCGCATGACATCGCCAAGAAACTACATGTACATGTAGGTGATGTGATGTGGATGTGAACCACTGTACAAGCCAAAGCATTACATCATACGAGGCATAGCATTGCATTGTACAGGGATAGCATTACATCACAGAGGCCGTATGCACCAAACGAAGATTATCTTGAACTCAGGTTGAGCCACAACTTTTCAATTGTTCAGGTTTGCCACGGCATTAGATGTGACACAAGAAAAGTTGTGGCTCAACCTGAGTTCAAGATAATCTCCGTTTGGTGCATACGGCCCATAAGGCTTAGCATTACATCATTGCCAGGCATTACATCATACAAGGCCTAGCATTATTTCATACAAGGGATACACTGACATCATACAAGGCATAGCACTACATCATACAAGGCATAGCATTACATCATACCAGGCATAGCATTACATCATACAAGGCATAGAATTACATCATGCCAGGCATAGCATTACACCATACAAGGCATAGCATTACATCATACAAGGCATAGCATTACATCATACAAGGCATAGCATTACATCATGCGTGGCATAGCATAAGGCATAGCGTTACATCATACAAGGCTTAGCATTACATCATGCGTGGCATAGCATTACATCATACAAGGCATAGCGTTACATCATACAAAGCATAGCATAGCATTACATAACACATGGCATAGCGATGCATTTTAGCACTGTATTATACAAGGCATAGCATGGTATGGTATTATTGCTTATTCTACAAAGAATGGTAGGATCTTGAACAAAATTTTGTATGAGATGACGTCATGAGATCACTGATGACAAAGGCATCATTATTGTTTGATTAGCAGATGAAAACCACCTTTGAATCAGCTGACATTTAGATCTGTAAATTACAGGTCAAGTTCACTACTTCATGTTGTGTTCATGCACCGTTTTCCAATACAATCTTCAAATATACGATATTATGATTTTTACACACCAAGGTCTGTGAACACGACTGAAATGTCAAAAGCCATACGTAGGTGCCAACTCGTTATGACACTGGAGATAAACATATATTAATACTATGATATGAAATGAGATGTGGAAACGTGATATAACAACAGCATGTGATGACAATAGGAACTGATACAGGGGATGTCCCAATTGTAGAGGATGCTCATGTTTCCACAGGTCTCAATTATCAAAACTTGTCTTTATTTGCTGTTTTGTTTTTTTACACAAGTCAATAGATGGATACTTCTTGTTATTCTGAGACAATCAGACAAGAACAAACTGCATCCTTCTTCTGCTAGTGCATGACAAGAACTTACTGCATTCTTCTGTCCTTCTATAACCAATGGTTAGTGTCTGACAAGAACATACTGCATTCTTCTGTCCTTCTACAACCAATGGTTAGTGTGTGACAAGAACATACTGCATACTGCATTCTTCTGTCCTTCTACAACCAACGGTTATTGTGTGACAAGAACATCCTGCATTCTTCTGTTCTTCTACAACCAATGGTTATTGTCTGACAAGAACAAANGTCCTTCTACAACCAATGGTTATTGTTTGACAAGAACATACTGCATTCTTCTGTCCTTCTACAACCAATAGTTATTGTCTGACAAGAACATACTGCGTCTTTCTTACCCCTTCAGCCATGAGTCACATCATAGGAGAATAACATAACAATACGAAGGAATCACTTCCTAATACAGCAGCAACCATTTTTTGAGTCGTTCGTTGAAATATGTAGACTTCAAAGACAGGTGGTTTTAGGTTACCATCTGATACTTGACTATGTTAAGGATGGAAAAATTGTTTGATGTCGCGGCGATGACATGGCGAGATGAGATGCTCACATTTGAAGGCTTTACTTCACAGAATTTCAGATGTATGGTATTAAATGTTGACATCAGTGCTGGAGGATATTTGTGGCACACTTCCTACCCGGAATTGGGCCGTTCATGTGATGCACATCCTTCCACTCAATCATATCAAAATCATGATTTCTGGTAAATCGCATCAATGGCTAGATAATCATTCTCAAGCTGATTGAAACATTGATAACTGACTTCTAGATCTTCATCACAGGCACCAGGGACTGTCTGAGCCAGGAACCATGAAGGACATTGCCAATGAGACCATGACCTTATCTTCCAAGCGAGTATTTTGTTCGTCATTGCTGAGGATGCATCATCCTAAGACTTGCTCAGTATACTGCATCCTCCCATGGGCTTTGGTCTCACTCCTCTTCATATGCTCACACTCAAAGTCTTTGTAAGTGGATGAAGAGGAGTGAGGTGAGTCCCCTGCTGTAGGAGGATGACGTACTGGTAGAATGGTACATTCACATCATGACTTCTTGACATAGAAGATGAGAGCACTGTACACATACATGTCATACATGAGAGTATGTTGTTGTATGCTGAAGCGTAGCAGTTTATTGATTGCCTCATCAACTCTTTGATCTGCTGTTTACTTGAAACCTCCAAGCTTGTATCTCCTGAAGGATTCGATAGAATATCAATGTATGAGTGGGGTTAGATGACCTTTACATCATCGATGCACTCAATACACCACATGAACAAACTCATGATACTTGTGTGTGCAGTGCGGCAAGAGAGAGAACTGCGTCAGATGTTATCGGTATATTTTTAGGCCTACGTCAGATCTGGGCTCGGCCTTCTCATGGCAGCACAGCTAAACTCCTCTGTCCCCAACAGAAGACAGCACCTTCTGTCAACATTTCCTCACATTCTATAGTTATAATTGAGAATTATTTGAAGAAAGCTTGTTCCGATCACCCCAGAAGAATGTTTCTTTCATTTTTTCCAATTCATTTCCAAGGCTTTTGGAAAACTTCACCAGAAACTAGTGAGTTTTCGCAAACCTGACGAAACACCAAGTACGAAATACGAAATTCAACATCATTTCCAGGACCTAATGTATTTCTGGAGATGGTTAGTACCACAAATGTCCCTGCTGCCAGTGCGTCTTTTAGCATATCATGTAAGACCGAGAGAGTTATGGTGCATCTTGACTTTTTAAATTTCCATTTCGTACATGTATCTACGAAGTGGAAACGAAAGATAAATTTCAAAGTTTAATATACATGTACACTGCAACTCTATCGGAGTAATGTCATATGCTGAAAGACACTCTTGCAGCAGGCGAT
>NMRB01001977.1:90951-114750 GCA_002633025.1 Notospermus geniculatus | reverse complement strand
AGGCATCGGATATTGAAAATGATTAGCTCATTGGATTGCCCAGGTTGACAAACCTAGGGGTAGGATGTGTTACCAGAGCTGTAGCTGTTGAATGAGATAAGATATGAAGGCGTGACAGACGGACACACACACACACACACCTACACACACAGACACACACACAGACACCATGACCAAAAACAATATGGTTCCCGATCTTAGTGATCGGGAACCATAAAAATCAGCAACAATGCGTACACAATGACTTCCCCAGGTTACAGACTTCGGTATTTTTTCCCAATTTTTTAAATTACACAAGTCATGTATCTTGTTCTTTCGGAAGGTATATACGTTTGGCGTATGAGCCGTTCTATTTTGACGTATCGAGCCATCCAATTTGGCACCGGTACTGCGCGCGAACAGTGCGACGTCAAGTGTCGAATATATATGACGCGCGACTGTATTAGCCTAGGCCTAATCTAATCCTAAGCCGGGCAGTGCCCCCTTTCATGCAGAGCAGCATCTTTAAATTGTCCTTATTTTCACACGTCAAAGATCTGTAGGCCTACACTTCCAATTTCGCAAACATGTTACATCAGATTAACATCGAAAACATGCAACACACAGAGATGTTACACCAGAATTAACATTGAAATTGTGCAACCACCCAGAGATGTTACACCAGAATTAAGAAAATGTGCAACACCCAGAGGTATTACAGTATTTGATACCACTACACATAGACCTACTGCATTGGTACTGCTGGTAGGCCTAGCATGCCTACTGCCATACTGGTAGGCCTAGGTTGTAGCCTAATACTAGTAGCTAGCTGGATATAGCATAATCATAAAAAGCATAACATAATCTCTAACCTAGTACCGTACCCAAAGTTATACCCAGTTGAGATGTACTAAAAGTGTCATGCATATATCATGGTTTTCTACACGGGAACGAGGTGCAGATGGCACGTGCAGAGGGAGCGCATCTTGTGCAAGACCCCATAATAGTTGGTGTTCAGTATCAGAGGCCATTTCGAGAAAAAAGCAAAAGAAGGATTTTAGTGTAATGGAGAATGCATTACATTGCCAAACTTCGAACGAGTATTCTGCAACACCTGTCGCTTCGAAATCGATGTGAACTTCACAAAATGTACATTATGACCTACTTAATTCAAACACAGGCACCTCTGAGAGTCGTCAGTAGGGTTACTGGTTAAACTCGGGGTCAAGGGCTAGGGTTAGGGTTAGGGGGCTAAATGTAGGGAGGTATCTAGTACATAATATATAGAATACACAAGGTATGAAAGCGTTTGCAACTCGATTTCGGCCGAAACACCGCCACTTCAAAGTCTCAAAACTCACAGAAAAACAAGTTTATTTAGTCAAATTTGCTCACCGACCCAGCAAAAAATGAACCATGAACTTTATGGTTGAACCACGAACTGCGGCCAAATAACCGTGAAGTTCATAGTAAAACTATGAAGTTCATAGTAAAACTATGACCTTTTATGAACCATAAAGTTCATGGTTCATTTTTTCCTGGGGAGTATTCCATGCAATCTAAATTTTTGTATCCACATCAAATTTTGTCAACTACGGCAATTTTAATCCACCTGTGCGCCAATATTATCGGTCTATTTTACGCTTCGAACTGAGCCAATAAACCCTCCCTCAATATTGCGAAAACTAAGTTCATCATCTTCGAACGCCCCGGTTCTACACCAATACATCTGGACTTAAGGATAGAAGGAAACCTCATTGACCGTATAGAACATTTTAATTTCCTCGGACTCATTATACACAAATCTTTAAACTGGTCTCTTCACACAAAACATATTGCTTTAAAAATCTCTCGAGCTGTTGGAATCTTGAATCATCTGAAGCGCTATGTACCTAAACATACCTTGTTAACCATCTATCACGCGCTTATTACTCCTCACTTACACTACCAACTTTTACAATGGGGATATGATACTTCCAACATTTTAAAACTCCAAAAGAAAGCCATCCGTATAGTCAATGGCAGTCGTTTTCTNCTGTGCCTGATTTACACTGTCTTGTTCAGATGAAGTTCTTATTCAAGTTTTTTCATAATCAACTACCCAATTATTTCATGAACACTTTCTTCCGCTCAAATAATCAAAATCATCAACATAACACTAGGAATAGACATAATTTAATCTTACCTTTATGCAAGCATGAATTTGGAAAACAACGTCCTTCTTACAGTGCGGTGAATATTTACAATAACCTTCCCAAAAATGTTTCAGATAAATTTTTTACTCACAGCTTCCAGGGTTTTATTCTGTATTATAAAAATCATATTTTGGATTCTTATGAAGTGATTTGTAACATTCCTAATTGCTATGTCTGCAATAACAATTACTAGTTTATTATCGTCATCAGCCTCGACATTACTGTATGCGCCACATGTATTATTTTGTGTATCTTTCTACTTATACTCTTCCTAGGGGACCAGCGAAAGCGATCATCCCTGATCTTGCTGTGTTCCCGACCTACATTTGTATTATTTTGTCTACTTATGTTTATTTAGTTTATTGTTGGTCGAAATAAATGAAATGAAATGAAAATGAAATGTCCGCTGAGCCAACGTCCATCCGGCTGTGATACGGGATGACGTAGGCAGCTTCTGGGAATCCCCATCACAGCCGGATGGACGCTGGCTCAGCGGTCAGTTCGAAGCGTAAAATACGCCGATAATATTGGCGCACAGGTGGATTAAAATTGCAGTGGTTGACAAAATTTGATGTGGATACAAAAATTTAGATTGCATAGAATACTCGGTGAGCAAATTTGACGAAATAAACTTTGTTTTTCTGTGAGTTTAGAGACTTTGAAGTGGCGGTGTTTTGGCAGAAATCGGGTTGCAAACGCTTTGTGTATTCTATATATTATGTACTAGATATCGCCCTACGTTTAGCCCCCTAACCCTAGCCCTTGACCCCCGAGTTTAACCAATAACCCTACTGACGACTCTCAGAGGTGCCTGTGATTCAAATATGCCATTAACTCATTTCAACAAAATTTTCATGGAACCTCGTTTCCAGGTGCAGGGCCACCGCTGAGTTTGCTACGCGGTGACTCTGCGAGCCATGGATCGACCGACCCGTCGCGACGTCATTTAAAACTGTGAACATTACGTCATGAAAAGTCACGTCCCCACGTTGCTTAGCGACTCATAGGAAACTCAATGTAAACACGGAAGTGAATATATATATGAACGCTGGTTTTGACGTTTGACAGCTGACTGGGTGTCTCATCGTATTGAATAAAATTCCCCCAAACCCTGATGAAATGGTGCAAACTTGCATTGTCAGCGGGTGCAAAGTCACGTGCTGCCAAGGGAAATCTGGCATAGAATTCCAGATGAATACGAATTTCCCTCAAAAGAACGCGTTGGTTGCAGGCCCTCCAACCCGAAGATGACGACCGTTAGGCCTACATGAGTGTCGTGTTTGCTCACTGCATTTTGTATCAGGTAGGTAATGTTAAGGAAATATCTTTATAATAGTGCTGAGTTCAACCCCGAGGCATCATATTCGGCTATGTCAGTTAGCAATAATATGATGGAACACCTGTAGCCCCCCCCCCGCGCCATGAATAATTTAATTTCTGCGTAGGCCTAGAAGATGCAGACCTGGTTCATAAATTCGATCAACTGATCTAAGTGCTAACTGATTTAGACATTGACCTGTCTCAATTCAATCATCGAAGCGGCAAACTATAGTATGGGCGCACCCATGATGAATTGTCAGACTCAAGAGGTGCTGGCGTCGCTCTGACAACCAACCACGCAGCCCAACGAGAAGAAACTAGGAGTCCGGGCCATTCATGGTGGGCATGGGAATAATGAGTACTCCCGATTATGTTATGCTTTTTATGATTATGCTATATCCAGTAAACCTTCCTTGACCAGCTGACCCACAGGTTCTTGTGGTTTATTATAGGTCTACTAACTAGGAGACCACAGGTCCTTACGTACACTTCACACTAGAGAATACATTCTGAGTGAGAAGTGTGTAAGAACCTGTATCTAACCACAAGGCCTACACCTTTACAAGCCTTGTACCGGTAGCTTATAGGCCTATGTTGTAGGCTGTAGTCAGCTGGTAGGTGAGGTGGTAGTAGGCTACAGACTAGGCCTGCATAAATAGCTGAAGTGGGTGTGTTTGTTCATATTTAATTCTTATTTCAGTCTTCATTTCAGATCATGACATTCACTCAGCAGTCTCAACTGCATACAGTTGCACCTACCTGATTAAACTGGCCTAGGCCTAAGTTGTAAAGTCCAAAGCATGAATTGATAGCAGCATAAAGATGGGCAGTAGGCTCTCTCTCATGCTCTGCACATGTGACAGATAAGCTGTTAGTGAATGGGCTGTTCTCTCAATTCCCTAGTATCAAATCCACAATATACAATGGTGACATCATCAATGACATTCACTGAGCATGCTCAGGTGCTGAGGGGGAAATTCAAACACCCCTGTTTTTTATTTCTGCAGATTATGCCCCCTGGTGGAAACATTTCAAACAATTGACCCCTACAGGAGGTGAGGGAAAAAGTAAGCAACACAATATGTGAATTACAGTTTGATTTATTTTCTCTGGACTGAGTACGGTAATTGGGATTTTTCATTTTGCGTGAAATGCCCCCTGGAGAGCAGAATGTAGGTCAAATCGCGGAACTTTTTGGTTCTGTTTCAAGCCCTCCCTAGGGCCTACCATTCCACCAACTTTCATGACCCTGGGCCTTGCGGTTGCGAAACGTGCCAGTTTAACGGACGACACACACATAGACGGACGCCACTCAGTAGGCCTATACATATGACTAGCTCCGCTGACATTTGGTCAGCTGAGCTAAAAAAAGACCGAGGGAAATCTGCAAGTTTACATCAATGAATTGTCCATGGACCATGTTCTCACCTGTGTGAATGTACCAGAAGAACAAATGACAAATGTTAAATCGAAATGTTCCTGGGCACACCTTGAGTTCCAGTGTACAGAGGGTACCCAGATAGCCGATCACACCAAGGTACAAGTTACTAGGTCAAATAGCCACGAAACGTGCCACCAAATGACAAAATTTTGAACGTTGACCTCTTTGGCCTTGAAAAGTGGGTCAAATCAAAAGCCCGTTACATGTCATGTACTGGACGTCGAAAACTTGGAGACAATCCAGACATGATTTGAGGAATTATTAGAATTTGAGTTTTCGTTTTTGCCACCTGGTGGCCATGCTAAGAATCAAATCGGACCAAAACTTGGTGTCATAGGTGAACTGATATAGGGATGTATAATTATGTACCAAGTTTCAGGTCAATAGCCCTAGCATTTACAAAACATGCCAACAAATGGCAAAATTTCGAACTCTGACCTATGTGACCTTGAAAAGTAGGTCAAATCACAAACCCATTACATGTGTCGTGTATCCTCATTCGATACACCCATGATAAAAATTTGGAGATGATCCAGTCATTACTTCAGGAGTTATTGCACTTTTTATGTTTTGTGTTTTGCCACCAGACAAGAATCGAATCGGACCGAAACTTGGTGTCATAGGTCATATGACCTAGGGGTACATATGTACCAAGTTTCAGATCAATAGCCCCAGCGGTTGCGAAATGTGCCACCAAAAGGCAAAATTCTGAAATTTGACCTCTGTGACATTGAAAAGTACGTCAAATCAAAAACCCGTTCTATATGTTATGTATCCTCATTAGATATACCTATGATAAAAATTTGGAGACGATCCAGTCATTAGTCCAGGAGTTATTGCACTTTTTGTGTTTTTGGTTTTAGCCACCTGGTGGCCAAGTCAAGAATCGAATCGGACCGAAACTTGGTGTCATAGGTCATATGACCTAGGGGTGTATATGTACCAAGTTTCTGATCAATAGCCCCAGCGTTTACGAAACGTGCCCTGCTAACGGACGACGGACGTTGCGCCATCGTAAGAGCTCACCACAGGTGAGCTAAAAATCACTTCAAATACCTCAATAACATTGTTTTTTTGAAACTATCTAACCTTTCAGACCTGGTTAAAAATATGGACTATAGATGGCACTAAACATGTACTTGATTTTGCAGTGGATTTCGTGGAAACGTGTGCCAATTGAATCAGGGAAGAAGAAACAAAGAAAGAAAGGAGGAAAGAAAAATGCTACCTAGTAATCTCAAGACGGTCCCTACATTGAGAAATGTAGGGACTATAATGAAAGAGCATAACGTTGATGCAAGTTGAAGTAAATGGGTCATATGATACCTGTGTGACAACCAAGGACAAATCGGAAAGAAATGACCATACACCACCAGACCTGTGCGGCCTCTCTGGTGATAAATGGCTGTGTGACCGATCACTTCAAAGATTATAAAAATCTTAACGAAGCCTGATGTTCATTTTACGTTTATATCTCCTGCACCTAATAGTGCTCTTATCATCGTTCTGATATAGAGGGCCACTGAATAGATGTTGAACAGCACTGGTTTCCTCAGGTTGCTTTTTGATCACACTAAACTTGATGGATCTGAAGGCCAACATACATGTATCATACAAGAGAAGTGAAGGAAAGTTATATTCAGAAACCGAGAGGATATCAAGCTCAAACTTACATATACTTTTTCCGGAGTAGAGTAAGCCACCCTCCGAGTGCCCGGTTGGAGATAACACTGTATCACCTCATCCATGTTTGTTCTTGCGTGATGAACCTGGTGGTTGCCGTTGGTGACATTCCAGATGTTCAAACACTGACATGACTGACCATCATCGCTGGTATAACTTGTTGCCAGCAACAAATTATCATCTATGAAATCACAGTCCGCTATGTAACACTTGTGACTTTGAAGAAACTTGTAACACTTGTGACTTTGAAACTTGTGCAGCAGTCTGTGGTCTTTTGAGCCCATCTCCCATATGTATACCGAACGGTCCTCACATCCGGCGGCAAGGTATTTCCCATCGTGAGAAAACTTGCAAGTCAACGCACAATCATTCATCTCAAATTCGTGTACAATGAATCGTTCATGTATTTCCTTTTTGTTGACCACTTTGTCTCCCATTGTAATTGTAAGCATGTTCTCTGGGACCACGAAAAGTTTCAATTTGTTGATGGCATCACTGCTGGTGATGATATGTTTCTCATCCGGGGAACACTGGACACGGTGGATTCTGTCGTCCCGGGCGTCAAGGCTCAGCAACTCTTGACCAGAAACACTGTCAGATATCTGAAAGCATGTAAACGTTTTAAATCAAGTGCACCTATTTTAATGACAGATAATATCGCAGCTTTGAAATAACAGTGATTCGAATCAGGTCCTTTGGAACGTCTCACCTTAAGAGTACCGTCACAACTGCATGACAAAATCTTCCTGCCGTCTGCTGAAAATACGGCGGAGTTAACACGTTTTTCATACAGCTGTGTTGTCAGATACGTGAGAGGGATGGAAGTACCTCTGTTGCTGGAAAAGAGGAAATGTGACAGAAATGAAATCCGTCATGCAGCAGGTAGGCCCCTACTTTACAACACATGCGTGATTGAGTATGGTAATTTGGTTTCCTGTGGCCAAGCCAGGTACATGTACATGTACGTGTAGGCTATGAACCAGGGCCATGTGCATAAAACATACTAGATTTCCTTTAAATGTCTGCTGCGTTCTGATTCGATACGGATACGTTTTGAATTCGAATTTAACCGGGAATTCGCAATAAGATAATGCGTGTTAAAGCCACTCTGTTCCCACTGCAGTCCAATCCGCATCAAACACGTTCACACACAATACGCATTGGTTATGGACACGATTTAATGCCGCGCCCCTGTCGATTTAAAAAGGAAGAATTAGCTCTCCATAAACAGGAGGTCCGTTCAGCGCCAGGTAATTCGGGATGTTCACATTCAAACTTCAGTGCAAATTAACCATTAAGCTTTTAGTCGATGCGCACTCAATACGGTTTACAAACGGATTTCGATAAAGCGCATTGGCGCGATGCCAAACCGAGCTGAGTGGGAAGAGTTGATACGGATCGCATTTTTTTAATACGCATTCAATATCAATCAAGGAGTGAGTGCGAACACAGCATTAAGGCGCCTCTCCACGTGACAGTTTTCTTGCAGAAGTTGGCTCACAATGGGCAACTCACCACTATTTCTCCTGCCGGCTTACGCTGGGACCAATGGCACAAACAACTGCTCGCAGTTGAATTGCCCATAGAGAGTCAATTTGCGTAAGAAAACTCTCACGTGGAGAGTGAGGCGCCTTTAGAACTTATCTTCTAAGAGAAATTCAAGTCATGGTCTCAGCATAAACCGAGAGAATACAAACAATAGTGAATTGCTCATTGAGAGCCAACTTCTGCGAGAAAATGTTCTAAATTACGACCCATAGATCGATGCCTTGGTCACATGTAAAACTCGCCAATCACTGATGCCGTTCCATGCGTCATGGACGAAAATTTAACGCTTAAGACATTTACCTAGTAAGGCCTTTTATGAATACCAGTGTTTATTTATAGTTTATTCATGACTAAGTTAAGAAATGTTTATGAATATCGGCCCAGGCGACTAATTCCGAAAAAAAGCAAGGAGCACTAATACTCACCACCATTCAAAATATGTGACACCTTTCCCTCGTCTTTGATTTGCAATTTCCATTGCCTGCTTGTAGATTTTGCTATCCGATGGTTGAGAAAGAGCTTGTTGAATAACATCGCCGCTTTTTTCGGCAAACGCGTAAGCATTGCTTCTCAGGAAATCCAGGAACACCTTGTGGTCGTGTTCTAACTGGAGGGAGAAATCACAGATTTATGTGTATATTGATTTCGCCTCATATTGCTAGGGTAGAATCATAAGGTAATCCTTGGGGCACAGCTGAGACTCAAATCGTGCGACCACTGACGAGATTGGCGACCACGACGTTCCAGGCAATCATCGGGTGCGAGGTCGCTCGCCGACCACACCTGCCACCACTTCAGTGAACCATTCGCAAGCGACAGACGATTTCCTGTTGTGGCGTCGCATCAGAATCGTTTGCGGACAAAAATTTCATCGATTTTTTTATCGGTCGACTAGTTGCAAAGTCAGTCGGCCTTGCGACAGTTAGTCGTAATATTCCGATTTGGCTTGCGACACTTGTGAGGAAAGAGGAAATTTCCACTTCTGGCGACAAAAATCCGCACTTGTCGGAAGGTGTGCTACAGACTTTACACAAATAACTAACTTACCTCATGATTCTCACCAGTTATATTCTTGGAGTATTTTACAAAGTCTGTGATCAAGTGAGCAGAGCCCGTCACTTTCAATTTGGTCTCGATGAACCTCAAATCCAGGTAGACCTTTGCCATTAGGTCGTTCAGGCCAGAGTTAGATAAATGGTATCCAATGAACCAATGAATGTACTTGTCGTCAGGTAGATTTGAAAAGTCGCCATTACACTTGACATTGTAGCGCTCAATCAGCTTCTTGTGTATTTCCTGAAAATGTATGAGTTGTTTACTAAAACGATGGCTTATAATTGCAAAGCGATACTAGCTAGACTGGTAATATGGGGGAATGGAGGGTGCGAGTGTTAGCTTACGACCACAACCACATCTTTGGCTTCTTTTATACCCCAACTAGAGGTCTTCTTGCAAAGGAGTTAACTTCTGGCCTGTCCCTAAGCAGGTTGATGAGGTCCAAGCATGCATAGCATGGCATCGCCATGTCAGGTTAGCAGAATTTTTTCTGACATAGGGCAGGAGCGTGTCCCGGACCCTTCAAACCCAAATCAACCTGGTACCCATCACGTCGCTGCCACTATACTGAGAACTAGGCCTACCTCATAGTGGTTGAGATTGATTTTTTCAAGGAACTTGCAACAAAGAAACATTTCCGTAACAAATCGCCCATGGGCGATGCGCTCAGCTGACAATGTTGATTTTAGATGTTATTATTGTAGTTTTGTAGGCACGAGTCAGACCTAAAACTTCGTTCAATACCTAAAGCAGTTATGAGTGACACTGTAGAACAGTTGCAAGACGCTCTGAGAAACTCATCTGACAGGTTAGAGCGTTTAGAAAGCAGTGACACCGGCTCCCACACTGGGGCACGTGCTTATGGAGCACCATCCCAGGCCCGCAGACACCCCACCTCGCCCGGTCAGTCTGCCCGCAGTTAGTGTCAATAGCAAGCATTCGAAGAGTGTGGGCATATTAAACATTTATAAGAACTTACGCCTCCACGACTCTAGAACTCGCATTCGGCGAGAGGGCCAGTAACAGTAGGCCTACATGTACAACTGTCTGTCCCGGAGCGCCCGTATTGTGGAGGCGACCTTTTGCGTGCTCCTCAGCATAGATTTAGAACAAGGCCTAGGTGAACTAAGTGAGAAGTTAGGAGATGCTACCGCGTCTTTATTGACCTTAATTAGGTACCGGTGTCTCCAGGATGAATATGTACTTTTGATGGTGAAGAGCACAACCAACTCCAAAACGACTCGTATTTTCAGGGCATTCCGTACGAACACGTCGGCCTTTTTGCAGGACGTTACTAGGCTTTTTTCACTATAATGCTCTGCCTGTGCTTATGCCCTTTAGACCAGCCCCTTTTACGGGAAGGCGTACGATTGGTTGCCTGGTATTAGTGGGCAGGCGACACCATTCAGTGCACAGAACGATTAGCTACCCGATTGACAGGCTTAACCTCATTCCAAGATATGCGGGCGGGACATAATTGCTTTGTGTTGAGCTCGGTCCAACAGCGACCACCTGCTGGGCTGATTGCAATAGGAGCTGGCAGCGAGTTGACCGATGGTCACTACATCTATAGTGACCCCGTGCAGCAATCACGTAGATGTCTTGTACATTGGCCCGCTAGAACTTTGCTGCCATTTTTGTCGGCAATACATGTATGCGCGGCAATTGACATCATGTCAAGTTATATGAGCTGAGGCCGTGTCTCGTCCATCCTTGAGGAGGGGAGGGGGTTCAAGACACGAATTGATACATGCTAAAGCATGGCGCACACGAACGACAAAACCAAGGCGACTGCCGACGAGACCATCGCTGGCGACGTCGTAGGAGACTTTTTCAATAGGTGTCACTAGTGGTTAAAACTACTAGTATTGATGAAATGAAACTGATCTCCCGTCCTACCACTTTCCCACACAAAATGCGTCCATTGTATTAGGACCGGGTTTCGGTGTGCTGCCCTCTGTTGAGCTGGCGTCCCCATTCCCGCACAAGCAGACTGAGGCGCTCAGTCTCTGTAATACGTATGCGCGAACTGCGCAGCATTACAGAGACTGAGACCAACCTCAACCATTTTTGTTACGAGAATACTGTAAATCTGGTACCGGTATCGATGCTGATTTGCCGAAGACCGATGCAGCCGGGAGGGAATGATCACCGGCGGAATGATCTCGCCATTTACGAGGCAGTCGTGCGCAAAGCAGCATCACAAAAGTTTCAGACGTTGTGGCCCAACCCCCGGTTGGTAGACCGAGGGTCTGGCCGCGCGAGACTTCCGCACAAGAGATGATTATCCTTTTGTCACCGAAGCAAGTAAAGAGCATAAGAATTCAATTGTGGCGCATAAGCCTTTTGTCAAAACGAGCATAAGGGCATTGTGAGCAATAATTAATGATTAATTAATTGTTAATTAATGATTAATTAACAATGATTAATTAATCATACTGTGTAAAGAAGGAGTACCAAAAAACTTTGTGTAGTGTAATTTTCAAGCCCTTCTTAACAATGCCATTCAAGGAATAATTAAGGCACAAGAAGCGCACTCCCAAGCAAGTAAGGGGTATAAGAGTTGAATGGTGGCGCATAAGAATTCAATAGTGGAGCATAAGAATTGAATAGTGGAGCATAAGCCTTTTGTCAAATAGGGCATTGTGAGCATTAAGAGGCGCATAGCGCGAGCACTACTGAATGCGCGATCAACTGAGTTTATTACCGTATACATCATCCATTCCCTCCAGCCGACGAATATGGCAGGCCAGAGTGGACACAATTCGTATTTTATATCCACATAAATTCCTATTTTATGTGGACATATATTCGTATTTTATGTCCATATATATTCCGACCAATCAGAATGACTTTCTTTATATGCACAACAATATTCATTTTATATACACATAAAATCGATTTTATATACACATAAATTCGATTTAATATACACATTAATTCGATTTTATATACACATAAAATCAATTTTATATCCACATGAATTCGAATATATCTACACATAAATTAAACTCGGCGAATTTATATCCACATAAATTCCGATTTTATATGGACATAAAATCAGCCAATCAGAGTAGCGCTTTATATGTGTATATATATTCACTTCCGTATGAGATTTGCTCACTTCCGTATGGAAAATACGTTCAGCCAATGGGAACCCACGACCCACAATGCAGCTGTGCGATGAAACGATGGCTCCGATTGGCTGAAAGTATTTTCGATACGGAAGTGAGCAGATCAAATACGGAAGTTCGAATCATCAACACGGAAGTGAATATATATACACATATAAAGCGCTACTCTGATTGGCTGATTTTATGTCCATATAAAATCGGAATTTATGTGTATATAAATTCGTCAACTTTATTTTATGTGTATATAAAATCGAATTTATGTGTATATAAAATCGAATTTATGTGTATATAAAATCGAATTAATGTGTATATGAAATCGAATTTATGTGTATATAAAATCGAATTATTGTGCATATAAAGAAAGTCATTCTGATTGGTCGGAATATATGTCGACATAAAATACGAATATATATCCACATAAAATAGGAATTTATATGGATATAAAATACGAATTGTGTCCACTGCGGCCTGCCATAGACGAAAGCTGTATTTCAGTTACTCCTGATCGTACATGCAAACACAACCACGACAATTGCGCCAGGCATGACAGAAGATCAGCGCGCCCCTGTAGAAACCCACGTGGCCTCTCGTGACGTGTTACCTGCCGCCACCTGTCAATCATAGTGCTTATTATAATATGAATGGGAAAAGGGCACTGAATGCTCACTCTATGCGCCAATGTGAAAAAAAACCTACTGATGATTTGAAGAACGCTGCACCCATTTTAGCTGCCGGCCAAACGGGTCAACATCGAACTCAATATCAAACTAATAGTTAGTACAAGAACAGAGGCTTCAGCAGCAACGGTAGGGCCAGCAGTGGTGTTTTTCACCAATCAAGAGGCCGCGGATACGCTCGCGGTGGATACCGTCCAATACCCTTCCAACAGTCTGACCAGCAGTGGAGATATTCTGACCCTACAATCAATTCAACAATCGGTCTGTCCCCGCGTCAAGGGACAATCAGTCGTCGTAGCTAGGAATCTACCATTGATTTTCAAGCTGATTTTGCGGTGCGACTTGCTTTGCAACTGGGGTGCGTTGCAACTGGGCACTCGATCGCCGACAGCTATGGATTGGATGGGTTTTGATTTGGAAGGAAAGTGTTGATTTCTACAGGTAGAGAAAATGACACTGTCCTTTACAGACAAAAGGAGCAATGTTATTGAAGATGATTTGCGAAATTTGGAGACGACTTTACTTATACTCTCATTTTGTGTGCCGTTTTTGTGCTCTATGTTGGATATCATTTGTTCTTCTGCTACATTCACCCAGTTGACCACATGGTCCACGGGCCATTTGATTTCTGCTTTAGTTTGTCTACCCGTTGGATCCTTCTGAACATACTATACGTTGCAACCAAGTTTTCACTGAGAGTATCAATACATGTATGCCAAAGTGTCGTGTTCACTAAGATGATATACATGTACAGGAAGTCAACTTCCAAAATTTTGCAAATTTTCGACCCTGGGGTCTTCCTCGGGCACTTTCTAGTAAGAGACTCCAGACTTCAGCCTTTTCTGGAGTCTCTTACTAGAAAGTGCCTGAGGAAGACCCCGGTTGGGGTCGAAAATTGGCGAAATTTTGGAAGTTGACTTCAAGTTACATGTATATTATCATTTTGTGTGTCGACGTTTGTGCTCTCTCTTGCCTTGTTCACTAAAGCGGGTGATCCACTGTTGCGATTTTGGCTTGAGACGGGGTTGCGTTCCCTTGCGGTTACCTTATATGGCAATCGGAAGTCCTTATAAGGTAATCGCAAGGGAACGCAACCCCGTCTCAAGCCAAAATCGCAACAGTGGATCACCCGCTTAAGAGACACTGAATCAGCAATGAAAACTTCTTCTGAAATATCCCGCTCCCTTTGATCTCCACATGAGGAGGCAAAAGCTTGTCTGTTAATAATAACGCCGTTCTCATGTAGCGCATTCCCAGTTATGAACTGCTCAATGCGCTTTACATTATTATTATCCCAGTTACAGGTATGTTCATTCCAATTTCATATCTCCACTCCCCAGGGAGAATTACAGTCCCGGAAGCCAATTTTTTTCCCCAGGATAGTTGGTATAAGTATGTATTTATCAACCAATCAGATAGCAGTATGACGTATACTGTTTACATCATGAGTTTATCTTTAGATATCCACTTGGTATGCATAATGAGGTCAATGACGAATCACCACCTGTATGTGCCATATTTGGAAAAGACTTCTTATTGGTTGATAACCAACTATCCTGGGGAAACATTTTTGGCGTCCCGGCAGCCAATTTCTTCGCTCGTGGACTAACATACACCTGGGTGGGGTGAAGCAAGTGAGGCAATGAGGCAATATCACAAGCGTGCGTGGTGTTTTCCTTGGTGAGGACTAGTAATCGAACCCTGGACCCTCTGATCAGGAGTCCGTCCTGCTAACCACTAGGCCACACGGCTTACCTCTCTGCAAACCAGTGGAAAATAAGAGAGGTGAAAGCCATGTCTGTCACAAGTCACGTGATACCTACTGGTAACCTCGCCTTGTTTGTTTCCTTCAGATAGTCCAAGAGAAGGTCATGAAGGCTGTACATGTAAGTATTGTACACATCGTTCTCTTCCTGCTGAGCAAGGGATTTCTTCACGAATTTAACCATTGTGTCTTCAACAAATTCGTTGTCTTTTTTCCATAGAACTTCCAAGACCTGTAAAAGTTTGTAGAGTGGGACTGAAAAACATGTTATACTGGTGCCCATATTACATGGACATTAAACGGAAGTTCCTGGATGAATACCAACTCTTCTCAGTTTGAATGTAATATATTTTGGCAATCAGACAAATATGACGAACAGACAACAAAACAGGGTTTTGACTTGCGATATTCCAGCTGTAACTTTAAAACTTACGGCAGTTGGAACCTTGACATTGTCAACAAAGACCGCAAAATCTTGATAGAGCTCCCGCAAATCATGATCCAAGTAGAAGACACTGATACTGATTGCAGCTGTAAGCGAGTTGTACTGATATTGCGTTTGCTTCTCAATTTGGCTAACTTTGCCCTTTCTCAGTTTAATCAAATATAATTCCCACCGCTTGGGGTGATCCTTTAGCAAGGCACCAATCATGCTGATAGCCATCGGAGATCCATTCACTTCCTTGCATATCTCGATTGCCTCTGGTGGTATTTCTTCAACTGGTTTACCCGTCAATTCAGAAAAGACCTGCATCGCTTGCTCCTCACTGAATCCCTTGTCCATTTGGATATGGGTAACTTCACCTGCCGCAACATCCATCACTGACTGATCACGTGTAGTGACTAAAATTCGACATTGAATATCGAAAGCTTTCGCAACAGATTGGTCCCAAACATCATCGAGAATCAACAAAGATCTCGGATGTTGACGAGCAAAGATTGACCGTAGCCTGCCTTTCGCTTCTTCAATATTTCTTGGTTCCTTAGCATCAAACAATTCACACAAAGTCTGCATCTTGATTAGAAGATTCTGATCATCGATCACTCCGATCGATGCCCAGAACACACCTCCAGGAAAGCAATCAGATAAAACCTTGGCATCTCGAACAGATTCAGCTGCTATTGTTGTTTTTCCAATTCCCCCCATCCCGTGGATGCTGACCCATCCAGCTTTATCTTTTATCTTGTAGAAGGCTTCATGGACCTTTTTGATTATTTCTGGACGGTTTACGAAGGCATTTGGACGTGGTGGCACACCTCCATCAATCAGTATCGCACGGACTTCATTCTCACGAGGAAGACGGGGTTTGTTGGTTTTTGTCGAGAGAAGTTCCTTAGCAAGATGGCCATACTCTGCCTTTTGTAGGGCACTGACGAAACTCTCGAAGGCACAGGGACCTTTCCTGGCAATGACGTCCAGTAGTTTACCAGCTCGTTGTCGACGTGTGAGGATCTGAAAGGCGGTCAACAGAGCTCAATATCGTACCTCAAGTAAGTTTCCGTGAATGTGATTGGCCGAGAGCAGTCACGTGAGCCGTGGACATTTCGGCATGTTCGCCCGGAAAGTATTTCCGGTTGGGATGTTTTCCCGCAAAATGCCTCCGTTGAGACAGCCCCAAGGCTGCCATCTTGTTCTCGGTTCAAAAGTTTACAGACCACTGGGAGCATAAACTCAACAAATCACACAACCTCTCACAGTTTCTGAGCGTAAGTAGTCGGTCTGGTGTGAAAACCTTGTTGAAAACAAAGCGAATCGTCCATACGGCTTGCTGTAGAAGAGGCCGATGACTGCCGACAACGTTAAAACTGCGTACTGAACGTTCTGTTGATGCTGTGACGTTGCGTCATTTGACAGCATGATCAGTCGTGCAGGTGCAGCGCACTGCGGATTTGAGTGATGATACACACCACGAGAACTTCTCTGATGACTTTCGGTACGATATAAAAAATGGTGCCCGTCGTGTCGGGCGCTAGAGCGAAATGTCACCCCTCGAAAGCAATGTTCCACGAAAGCATGGCTTTCTCGGAGTGACATTTCGCTCCACCGCCCTCCACTCCGGGCACCATTTTTATAATGTTACATACAGTGAAAGGGAATGACTGAGACCTTCAAGCCATGCTTGATTGTAAAAAAAATCTAGAACATCAGTGGTCATGGTTTAGCCTGTTTCTGAAATTTACTCAGGAAGAAAAGACACACCCGACGAATTGTGACCCAGTCTGGGAAAACCAGGCACAAGTCTCCAGCCTATGACAAGGCTCTTGACTACCCTGTTACGTCATCAACTCACTGCTGAAGAATAGCCTCCCTTTGTTACTGTAACAGCTACATGTAAATTGATTTCAGCCACTAACCATTGCTGTAACCATTGACCATTTCCTTCTGCGCGACTTGTGCCTGGATTTCCCAGATCGGGTCACAATTAGAGAAACTTTGAGGAAAAGATGTATAATTCAGTTCATGACATGACAAACCCTTATACCGCTACTGCTTACCACATGTTCAATTATTTCTTTTTCGTTATCATTAAGGATTTCATCAGCAATGAGATGTGAAATGACGAACTGAACATGAAGAACTTCCATGATGCTTGGCCTACATAAACGCAAGGCTAAACGGGCACCTTCATCCATGATTCTGGAAATATAAAAATGCAGTAACAATTACTAGTTAGCACTTCCTTAGAGCCAGCGATATGACGTATAGCTAACAACAGTAATCCAAAGGTAGCCTTCATCACGTAAGCCGCGTTCACACTGGATACGAACTGAAAGCGAATTCCTCGATTCGTATCCCGGAATTCGTATCGAGTTAATACGTTTCAAGGGTGTCTGTTCAGACTACCATTCAAACCGATCTCAATGCACATTGAATTCGCTTCAGCTTGTTCACACACAATATGATATAACGGCACGCCATCTGTTGCTTGTGGTAGGCATTATCGCTCTCCTCGGCGGGAGGTATAAAACAACCATGACAACAGTTAGTACGCATGCGCACAGGTAACGTGCCAGCTGATTCGCATTGATGTGATTCACACGCAGTTTTCATTGCGGTTCAGTTGATACGCTTCGGTTGATGCACATTCAGTTAGTTACATGACTGGCCGTGTGGCGCGCTGCTGTCGCCACTCAGTCTAGTACATTTTTACAGGAAAAGATAAAATGTACACGTAAAAGATAAGTTTAGCTAAAAAAAGTGGAAAAACCCCTTTTGGATCAGTAGGGAATATGCACTTTCATATTCACATCAAAAGTGTCATAGCCGTTGACTCAAGTCCAGTTTGAAAAAAAATGGTATTTTGTTACCAAATTTGTCATTTTTTGACCCCCCTATGGACGCGGAAAAATTTTAGTCAAAATCCACGAAACTTCGTACACAGCAACTGTAGGGTGGAGACCGGGGCACCTTGAGCAACTTTTTAAATTTTGGCTCCTGGACGTTTTGCTTGTGTTGATTGAGCCATCCTAACACATCCATCATCCAGTTTTGTTTGTTGGCTAACTGTTGCCATTGAATGTTTTGGGCTTTTGTAATAATAAAGCAATGAAACTGGCAATTGAAAAAAAGAATTTTTCTGGCTCAAACTGCCCCGTTACCGGGGTAGTTTGAACCACGCAGTGGGGCACATTGAGCCACGCAATGAAATACAATAATTAGGCACAAAAACATATTTAAAAGCATAAAATAGTTTACTGAATGAACAATATGAGCAAGTTGATTTTTAACAAGGCCTACTGGCTCCAAATTTTGACCTGGTAGTTACCATGGCAACTGAGGACTGAAAATAACATTTAAAGCTCCTACCCTCCAATCAAAGTCCTCCACTACCACGAAGTCGCTTGTCATATACTACAGTGGAATAAACTGGAATCAGCTCTTCCTATAAACAGTCTTTTGGTCATAGGCAACTGATGAAAACACAACTTCCATTTAACCACTAGTATATTGCCTAGTTCAATGTGCCCCGGAATGGGTGGCTCAAACTGCCCCGGCACGTATTTTATTACAAATTTGGCCCTGCTGGCTTCATGCATGAATCCACATCACTGATAGTTTCCACACAGGAGCACAGTCCCATGTTGCTTTCAAACATTAATCACTTGGACGTACAGCTCCTCTAGATACTTAACAGCTATCTGAATACCAAAAAAATGATAAACTCACTTTTTAGGCCTCAATTATTTGAATTGTGATCAACCAAAACTGGTAGCACAGAATTTACATGTGGTATTCTGGCGTGCTGTCCCTTAGTGCTGGCGATTGATGCCTCATGCGAGGGTCCGTGGGTTCGAATCTGGAAGAAAGACGTGATGACTTTCACCTTAGAAACCCGTTTCTTATTTCATATCTATTATTTGTATCTCCTTTAATGTGACCCCTTGTATAACATAAAACTGTTTGGGTTCGGAGATTATTTGGGCTACTCGCAGGGTACTGATGGACGCCTCCTTTAACATGGGCCATTGAACTATCTCTTTTTTTTGAAGATTGGGATTTGGCCTAGTGGTTTGTGGCGTGCTGTCCCTTAGTGCTGGCGATTGATGCCTCATGCGAGGGTCCGCGGGTTCGAATCTGGAAGAAAGACGTGATGACTTTCACCTTAGAAACCCGTTTCTTATTTCATATCTGGTATTCTGGCAAGGTAGCTTAGCAACCGAGGTATCTACAGTAAAAAGGTGAAAAGGGGAATCCCCGACAGCCCAAAATAGAATCCAGCGCAGGTAACGTGTTTGTTCGAATCCACTGCTACGCCATCGTTCCATTTACCCGAGTTAGCTTGGTTCAATGAGCCACCGCTAGGATTTGATGCAACCGCGATATGTGTTCTAACATCGAAATACCGGGTACTAGTCTATACCCGAGTATGAACGCGTTCCACCCGTCTTTGCCGCTTCACTCCTGCGGCGCTACTGTCCATTCAACCAACAGTGCAGTGCTTTCCCGTCTCCTCTACGCTGTCGAAATCATCAAAATAGAGAAGGTAAATTTTGTTTAGTACTGTTTAATTCCGAAGTTAACTTCTTTGGCGTCAATGTCAACCATAGGAAGTGATGTTTATTTGTATATTTTCTGTTAGATTTGTGGTGTTCTGCCGTCGGTCAGACATCGACATGTCAGATCTGCCTGACTCACTACCAATGCATGCATAGGATGAGTGACATATTTTGATGATGGGATGCACACAGCCGCTGTCACAGAATCAGACAGGCCTACATTTCACAGCCCCTGGCATGCGTTAATCGTATCATACTGCACATTCGTTGGCGATGGTCAACATACTCTGCATCATCATTGATCGTGTAGACGGCCTGAGCCCTAGGCCTACCGGTACAACGAATGACTGACAGTAGCATGTGCAAAGCAGTGCACTGCACGTGCCAAGACATGCACGACTTCTCCAGCATTACCATGCTACCAAGCCATTGTTTATAGTTAAGAGCATCTTCCTTTTCTCTTTTCAGCACGAAGATGAAAATAGCCAAAGTTTTCAAAAGATAATACACCCAAAAGATCCATCTTGCCACCTACTGCCATATGACTTGATGTTGTTGGCTACAAGAGATGTCTGCAGTCGACAACAGTCATGATGGAATCAGGAGCAGCGAGGGTTATGTCACAACATGAACATTAGTTAGATGATCTGTATTTTGTACAATTTGATAATGACAAAAATAAAACATGCCATTTTTTTCTTTCAATTCAATGCGCATCTTCTGTTGATTTCTGTACGCCTATGTTAAATGTATGTTAAAAGTGTATGATGACCTCTTGATCCTCTCTTTTGAACCATCTATGTTCGCAGCATAGTTATCAGCGAACTCTGTCCAATATCCGAGGGCGGTCTTCAAATTGACTGATCTGATAAGTCAATTTCTAGTCTGAAATATTTCCGACTGTGTGGAGGTAGAGGCATGCTCTCACCCATACTTAGGTTACTGTACCCTCCGCAAACGAGTTGGTGGGGGGTATACTGTTTTGCACTCGTCCGTGTGTGCGTGTGTGCGTGCGTTCGTCTGCCCGGAGTGAATCAAGGAAAACGGCTGCACGTAATAAATATCTTTTTATGGTGGACAGTCGTCATGAGTGGGAGATTGCATGGTATGATATTCAACGTCGTGGCGCATCCAATATGGCCGCCATGGCTGCCATCTAGATTTAGGTTTCCGCTCATTTAAAGGAGAACGACTAGACTGCAGGGATTGCTTTCGTTTTAACGTCACAGATTCCTATTGACCATGGGAAGGTTCCTTTCGAAAATCGGACTCCTTGCGCATCCAATATGGCCGCCTTGGCTGCGGTCTTGATTTCGGTTTCCGCTCATTTCAGGGAGAATGATTGCAGGGATTGCTTACGTTTTAACGTGGTAGATTCCTATTGACCATAGGAAGGTTCCTTTCGAAAATCGGACTTTAGCTAATTGGGTCATCAGCAAGTGACAAACTCCACATTTTTGTTACTGCACTGTCCCCCTTATACATTTAGTGTAGCTGCAGGTTAAAATGGCTAGACCATTTCAAAGATATTTGACACTTTCAAGAAGAGGCCCATGGGCCTGGCGCTTAGCTGACATTTGATGCCTCGGTTTGATAAGTACGGGATACTGCAGTCTTAGGAACGTTAGTCGGTGATGTCAAATTTTATTCACCTATACAATTTTGCCACGAATGAATCGCACTTTATTTTGGAATGCATACGGTTTGCATACATGTGTAAGAGAATAATGCGTTTGTCTGCTGTGGCGAAGATTTTTCTGTTCTATGATTTCGACAGTTGATCTCCAATTGGGATTCCTGTTGTGTCAGCAGAGAGTGAGTTCTTCAAATTGAAGACACGTCCTTGCACCCCTCTTTAGCAACAGCAGCATCAGCGATCTAGGGTGCTTCGGTAACCAGATCGACCTGAAATATAGTGAATAGAGTGGGAAGATGTTATTAACTTCAATATTGTACATGACAGGCCTAAAATCCTTGGTGAATCGAGATACATGTCAGATACTTTATTAGACCGCCCTTGGTTGGGAAGGTCTAGTGGGACAGGTCGTCTCCAAAATTTCGCAAAACTTCGCAAATTTTCAACCCCAACCGGGGTCTTCATCAGGCACTTTCCAGTAAGAAGTTACAGAAAAGTTACCGGAGAACAGAAAAGACTGTTGGGAAGGGGTTAATATAGCATGATGCCGTACAATCCTTGGTATTAGACCCCTAGGGCAGTGGGAAGGGGTTAAACTTTAATGTTGCATGATTGGCCAACAATCCTTGGTGAATCGAGATAATGTCAGATACATGTACTTTATTAGACCACCCTTGATTGGGAATTACCGGTACTAAGGGGTTAACATGGTTAATATAGCACGAGACAATCCTTGGCATTAGATCCCTGACGTGGAATGGGGTTAATACCACATAGGCCTTCATTCCTTGGTCAATTGATAAAGAGCTTATAAGACCCCTTGGGGCTGGGTGGGAAGCGGTTTATCATGTTGAGATTCTTGGTGAATCGAGAGATCTAGATGTACCGGTACCTTTAATTATTGACACGTTTTCACATGGTGAATAGGGAGCTATAAAATCATCATTCCTATTCTTCTTGTTTGACTTTGACCTGCATGTAATTCTATTTCTGCAACTCATATTTTGGTAGGCCTAGGCCTATAAAGTATATGCCGAGGATTGGAAGCGTCGCACTTTCGCCAGACGTGTCTGCGGCAAAATTCACGGCAGTCCTGGAATTAGGGGATTCCCCATTCTACACAACAATCTATAAATAAAAAGTTTGTCCAGGTCGACGAAGAAATTGCCACGTCAAAATCATGTTTGCACGCATGGATTTTTTTTATCATATGGGGAAGAGTGTGAGTTGTGGATATTTTGTCGTAATTTGGTTGACATTTCAAGATCACAGGTACAGTGGTTTTCGAGATTCGAGTGGAAGTTCATGGTCCTGCCAATTGGTCCTTCGTTCTCAAGATGCGATAGACGACCACAGGCCTTGTGACGTCATCAGAATCAACCCAGTGACGAGACTTCCGCCTTATTACTTATTCACTGTGAGAGCCGAGGGCAGAGCAAGCGATCAACTGTCGAAACTCCCAATGCCAGGGTCGTTTAATTGGCAATCAATGCGTCATTAGGTTCTAAGAATGAAAAAAGAAGAACTTACCTAGCGTCTCAATGTTTAGGTGTGCTGAACTCCTTCGAAGTAGGCGATTGAACTGCTGAATGCAGACTCCTGGCCTTAGCTGTGAATTCCAATGATGATGACGTCAGCCACTGGCGAATGATACGCTGGCGCAGAAGGCGCGAAAATTCAAATACCCCTGTTTTTCATTTTGTTGAATAGCGCCCCCTGGTGAACAGATCTGGCATTAACTTCCCTTTGAACCGATGTAGAAAATATCAACCTATCTATCCCATCACTTTTTGTCTACATATTTATCATAGGGGCTGAGATATTGCGATATTTCATTTTACACAAAACGCCCCCTGGTGCGCCTAAAATAGGTCAAATTGCGCTCATTTTTTGTTTCCGAGGAGAGTTCACCAAGGGCTACTTCAGATGTAATTTGGAGTCTCTAGCTATTACGGTTACAAAACGTCGGGCATAGTTGAACAAAAAGACTACTGGACTGACACCATGACGCCACTGAATACCTATTTGACTAGCTCCGCTGACCTTTGGTCAGCTGAGCTAAAACTGGACTCAGAAAATTTGGTCACTGTACCTAAGGCAAAACGACTGTAGGGATTGCTTTCATTAGCTCACCTGTGGTGAGCTCTTATGGTGTACCATTTTCTGTCATTTTTTTATTTTTTTATATTTTATTTTAAACTCTTTATTTAGTGCAAAACAAATACAAAACAAAACACCTAACATGTGATATACATATTAACTATCGGTATTAATACAAGAGTTTTTTTTAGTATTTGGCTATTACACCCCCACCCCTTTCCTAGTCCCTCCCCATCCAAACTGATTTACTGTAACCCTCTTTCAACC